>PVJA010000474.1:0-171336 GCA_004027025.1 Myocastor coypus
ATATAGTGACTAGTTCTGACTCACCTATGTATAATTATATTTTTTCTGTAGGAAAATTTTATATTCCCTCTTTATTTTTTAAGAAATAAAATTTAGGGCCGGGGATGTAGCTCAGTGGCGCAGCGCTTGCCTAGCAAGCGCAAGGCCCAGAGTTCGATTCCCGGTACCAAAAAACAAAATAGTAAAAAGACCAAAAAAAGTCCCTTTGGAAAAAAAGAAATAAAATTTATTCTTATCTATAGTCACTAACATATAAGAGGTCGCTTGATCTTATTTTTTCTAGCAAAAAAAAAATTGTAGACTTTCGTGAATACAGCATTTTCTTGACAACTTCATTCCTAATTTATCAGTAACTACTGTTCCATTATTTGCTTCAGTGATACCATCTTCAGATTCTATCCCAGAATGAGCTCATGCCACACATGTTTTAGTGCTTAGGTTATCCTTTCAACCACAGAAGTTTCTCTATTTGAGCAATCTACTAAAGAATATTATTTTGTATGAACTTTGTGAAGTTAAACTAGTTTCTCAAAAAGATGAAAGTTAAATCTTTATATGTAGTTCTATTGTAATACTGTGAGCACAAGGGAACTTTAATCTCCATGCTATTAAAACTCTGAGCCACGTGAAGATCCATAGATCTCTTTATTTAATCTTAGCAGTGCATCTATTTCGCTTACTTAAATAGAGGCAAAAGTTCTTAATGGCCTACATAATTTATTCAATAATGCAATAGAGTAGTTGTTTTTATCACATGATTGCTCAATTTTTTTGACAACATAAGTAAATTCAAAAGTGTTTAGAATTCCCCATTTCACATGAAGGTTGTATATTCTTTTATAATACTATCTTTAATATGACTCTCTCTCTCTCTCTCTCTCTCTCTCTATCTATATATATATATATATATGACTCTCTCTCTATATATATATATGTATATATATGTATATATATATATATATATATCCTTAAATCAATAAAACTAACTCCAGAAACTACAAAGTATTATGACAGATTTTTATTATTTTAGCAGTGTGATTCACATTGGATGTTTAATGCATTTTTATTGAAATATTTCTTTGCTTCATATATACTTATGTACATATTGCCAAAATAAACTTACTTGCTCTGTAGATCATTTGATACTGTTGTCATCACTTATACTCAGATTCACACTTTTCATCCACACATTTCATTAAACTCCTTTAAAATTTGAGAAGTGTGTGTTATTATAGTTTAGTTGTGGATGTGTGTTGTACCAAAATATCACTTGTAGAGAAATGCTCTGTTGTGACTTCATTTTAAACATGGGTTCGTTGATACGTATTGTGTAAACTGAATATAGTATTACTATTTTCATATATAACTAAGATTGAGAACTGGTCAATTATGTAATGTGAAAATAGACAATGCACAAAACAATTTTCCAAGGAGAATTATTTTGTGGGTGTTCTACTCTTTAATTTTAAAATATGACCCTGGAAAATTATTCACTGAGGTACTTTCCTTAGATTTTGACACATGTCAGTGCCAGAAAGCTCCAGAAAGACTGATAGTCACCTTAGGCATAAAACCTTCAGGGATACTGCTATTCATGTAACTACCTCTTCCTTGGGTTGTCCTAGGACATTTTTTTGCTGTTGTTTACAAGAACTCGATCCTTATCTCCATGAAATTCCCCAGTACTGTACAGTGGACTCTTTCTAAGGTCTCTAAAGTTTGGTTATTATGACTGCTTGGGACCACCCCTCAAAAGGAATGATGTTATATAAAGCTTGGAAAACTACCCATTTTTACACAGAAATGTAGAAATCTAAGCATATACAAAATTGTATCCAATCAATTCTATGTCATTTTTCCTTGTCCCTAATTCTTTTCTAATATCCTTTTTTGTTTCTTATATAACAACCATTTACTTGAGAGACAGAGTATAGAAACTACTGAAATTACATTTGAAGCACTGCACATCTAAAAGACTGAAATGACAGGCATTCCAAGCATATTTTTAATATTACACATTGCTATGTCAGTGTGAAAAAAACTTGTGAAGTTTCTTAGGACCATTTTCAATTCATCTACTGTATATAATTGCATGGTTTCACCCCTGCCATGATTCCTATCTTTCCTGCTTGCTGTCTTTTTGTTGTTTAATCATTGAACTCTTTATTTCCATTCAGATGTGTTATACCTTTTCAGTTTTATTTCTTCTTCAGAGTTCTTACACTAGGGAGACTACATGACATTTACACATGCTGGTCTGGTTTATTTCACTTATGAGTATAGGGTCAAGATACATCCACATATATATGAAGCCTTAAAGTTTCTCATTCTTTATAGCTGAGAAGTATTCCATTGAATAAAAATACCACATGTTTTTCAACCATTCTTCAGATGATGAGCATTTTGGTTGTTTCCAAGATTTGGCTATCACAGATTGTGCTGATATTAACATAAGAGCACATACATTACTATGATAAGATGTTTTCAGTTCTTCTGGGAAAATTCTCAATAGGGGGATAGCTGGACATACTGGGATTTCCAATCCTTGTTATTTAAGTAGTCTCCACACCGCTTTCCATGTTGGTTGCACCAGTCTGCATTCCCACCAGTAATGGAGCAGTGTTCCTTTTGCCCTACAGCCTCTTCAACATTTGTTGTTGGTTGATTTATTTTTTTTTTTTTTATGATAGCCATTCTTTCTGGGGTGAGATGATATCTAAGCGTTGTTTTAAATTGTATTTCATGCATAGCTAGTGATGTGGAACACTTCTTCATGACTTTATAAGCTTCTAGTTTTGCTTCCATGAGAAGTGTGTGCTCATCACAGATGACCATTTCTAAAGTGTGTCTTTGAATTTTTGGACCCTAATGTGTTTTAGCTATTTTTAAATACTTTATAGAAGACCTTTGTTTGAATACTTAGTTAAGGTTTTTTTGAAAGTTCTCTGTTTGCTTTTATTCTGTTGGTAATTTCTTTTGTTGTATTAAACTTCTCAACAATAGGAGGTCCGACTTGTTGATTCTTTCAAGAGTCACATATGCATTTTGATTTTTATGCATGAACACTTTGCCTACACTGATGTCTTCCAGATTTCCTCCTACTTTCTCTTACATTCCAGGAGATTTAGTGTTCCTGTTTTAATATTTAGACCTTTAATCCATTTTGACTTTAGTTTAGAGCATGGTGATGGACCAGGGTCAAGTTTTAATTTTTGGCATGTAGAGAGCCAGTTTTTCCACCACCATTTCTGTAAAAAGTCTATCTTTCTTCCAGTAAACGTGTTTTGCCCCTTTGTCAAAGATAGTGTGTTTGTACTCGCTTTTGCAACTTCTAATCTATTCCACTGATCCTCAGGTCTATTTTCTCACAATGCTATGCTGATTTTATCACTGTAGCTTTGCAGTATAATTTTAAGTCAAGAATTGTAATGCCTCCTGCCTTTTCTTTGTTGCCCAGAATTAGGCAAGATCTATTCTAGATCTTTTCTGGTTTCAAATAAATTTTGGTAATGATTTCTCCAGGTCTATGATGTATGTTGATGGTATTTTAATAGGGATTGCACTAATTGTATGTAAAAATCTTGGGAGTATGTTCATCTTCACAATGATAGTTCTTCCTATCCAAGAGCAGGGAATATGTTTCATTTTCTGAAATTCTCTAGGATCTCTTTTTATCAGAGTACTGCAGTTTTCATTGAATCGATCTTTTACTTTTTTACTTAGGTTGATTTCTAAGTATTTCATTTTGTGCAGTGTTATTTTAAAAAGGTATTGTTTTTCTAGCTTCTCTCTCAGTGTGATAGTTATCTTTGTTGACGAATGCTATTTACTTTTGGGTATAGACTTCGTATCTGGTTATGCTAAGGAATTTGCGTATTAATTCTGCTAGCTTCTTGGTGGAGGTTTTTGATTCTTGCAAACAGCCTATCATGTCAACTGCAAATAAGGGTAATTTAACTTCTTTACCTGTTGTTATTCATTTCATTTCTCTCTGTTGTCTAATGGCTTAAGCTAATGATTCTAGAGCTTTATTGATTGCAGTTGTGAGAGAGGACATCCTTGTCATGTGCCAGAACTGAGAGTAAAAGTCTTCAGTTTTTCCCCATTTAGAGTCATGTTAGCCATTGGATTGTCATAGATGGCTTTTATAAATTGAAGTAGAGGCTATCTACTTCCAATTTTCAGTAGTACTTTTAACATGAATGAGAGTTGGTCTTTGTCAAAAACCTTTTCTGCATTAATAGAGATGATCATTTTGTTTTGGGATGTGGTTCCATTTATATAGTTTAATACATTTATAGATTTGCATACATTGAACCATCTTTAAATTCCCAGGATGAATTACAGCTAGTTGTGATGTATAATCTTCTTAATGATTTGATGTATTCTGTTTGCTAGGATTTTATTGAGGATTTTTGCATCTATGTTCATGAGAGAGATTGGCCTGTAGTTTACTTGTTTAGTTGTGTCTTTCTCTGGTTTTGCTATCAGTGTAATTCTTTCCTGCACGAATAATTTTTGCAGCACTTCTGCCTTTTAAAATTCACTGAAGTGTTTGAGGAGTATTAGAATTATATCTTTCAAATTTCTTGTAGAATTCATAGATGAATCCATCAAGATATAGACTTTTTTACAATTGGGTTTTTTATTGGGTTATTGAGTGTTTTTATATCTTCTTCGTTCAGTTTTGGTAAATTATACCTTTCTAGGAATCTGCATTTCTTCTGTGTCTTCAATGCTGTGAGAGTAAAGATTTTCAAAGTAGCTATTAATGATTTTCTGAATCTCCACTAGATCTGTGACAATTTCACCCTTTTCATTCCTAGTTGCTTCCATTTGAAATTTAATTTCCTCTTTTTGATGAAGTTAGCTAGGGTATATTAATTTTGTTTAATCTTTCCAAGGACAATCTTTTTGATTCATTGATTCTTTCTGTTGTTTGCTTTGTTTCAATGAAATTTATTTCTACCCTGGTCTTTATAATTTCCTCCCATCTTTGTGCTTTGGATTTGTTTTGCCCTTTCTTTTCAGATGATTTAGGTGCATCAATAGAGTTTTTTTGTTTTGTTTTGTTTTGTTTGTCTTTTTCAGACAGGGTCTCGCTATGCAGTTGAGGCTGGTCCTGAGCTCATTTTTGTAGCCCAGGCTGGTCTCGAACTTGAACCGATCCTCCTGCCTCAGCCTCCCGAGTGCTGGGATTACAGGCATGAGCCACCACGCCCAGTTGTCAATAGAGTATTTATTTGTTCCTATTCTTTTTTCTTAACTTGTGATTTCAGCACTATAAATGTCCCTCTAAGAACTCCTTTTATTGCATTCCATAAATTCTGGCAGGAGGTGTTTGAATTTCCATTAAATTGTAGATATTGTTTAATTTCAAGTGTAACCCACTGTTGCTGAGGAGAGTGTTGTTTAACTTATATGTATTTCTGGGGTTCTTGTGATTTCTTTTGTGTTTTCTTTTCAGTATCAGTGCACTATGGTTAGATAATATACATGGGATAATTTCTGTCTTCTTGCATATAATTAAGCATGATGTGTGCTCTACTATGTGTTCTATTCTGCAGTATGTCCCATGTGCAGCTGAAAAAAATGTATATTCAGAGATATTTGGGTGGAACAGTCTGTATATATCTGCTAACTCCACTAAATCCAGGTGTTTCTAGTTCTGGTTGAGAAATGCTATTTTTTTGCTAATTTTTTTTCTTCTTGACCTATTATTTTTGGGGAAAAGGGGTGTTAAGGTCTGC
Organism: Myocastor coypus; assembly: GCA_004027025.1. NCBI lineage: Eukaryota > Metazoa > Chordata > Mammalia > Rodentia > Myocastoridae > Myocastor > Myocastor coypus. Next base: position 5,751 of record PVJA010000474.1, read on the forward strand.
TGTTATGATTTTGGTTTTAATATTGGAATTTTCATGTCCGTTAAGATTTGTCTTAGATAGCTGGGAGTTTCCATGTTGGGTGCATACAAGTTTATGAGTGTTACAACTTTGTTTTCAATTTTTCCCCTAACCAGCATGTAGTGATCTTCTTTATTTCATTTAATCAATCTTAGTCGTGAGTTCAAACCTGGTGCTAAGCAAAAAAAAAAAAAAAAAAAAAAAAAGAAAGAAAAGAAAAACCTTTTCTGCCTGATACTTTATTGCATATGCCACTATGACCAGACTTGTTCGCTGGCTCAATGCGTGGCATGGCTGCCCCAGAGAGCAGAGCTAGCAAGGAATGTGCGACAGGGGATCAAGTCTTGGGCCCTGCACTTGCCAAAGCAAGCAAAATAGCCTGCTGAGCTATCTCACCTATCCTCTGATATTTTCTTCTTTGATATTCTTTCTGGATTGAATGTTGTTTCATATAACCCCAATTACAAACTACGCTTACTTTTGTTGTTTAAAGGCCATAATTTGAAGTAATGTTAGAGGAAAGATGCAGAAAGTATTTATGTGTATGCCGCCTTGTCAGGAAAGTGTGAATCAAGTCAATGAGGTGGAGAATGAGTTAACTAAGGAAAATTCAATGTAAAAATACAATCATGCATTCAAAGAGCTATAACTCATGAAAGGCATAACACAGATGGACAAATAAACAATGCAAAAAATGCTATAGAACTCGCTCTGGATCAGCATGTGTGTAGGTAGCATCTTCTGGACTGTGTGCCGCATCTGGAACATTGCGTGCTAAGGAAACTTATCTAGTTTGTATACATATTAAAAGTATATTTCTTCCACTTTTCTTTTCCTATCTTAACCACATAAGACTTTTCACTACAAAGGAGTGAAGTGAAAGAAGGACCAGGATAGCTAGGAAGAACGGTGTCCAGTAAGTTTATATTGGTCACCAAAGAGAGTAACATAAATTTTATCCTCTTGTCTTCTTGGAAATTCTGATTCATGTGTGAATATAAAGGTAAAAAAATACTGTAGTCACATGTAAGACATAGAATTTTTGTTATTTGAAAAAAACTAAAATAGCTTCTAACCATTATAGAAAGTTACTAACTAAACAGGTTTTAAGTTTAATATTAAGCAATGAGTTATAATACCCATGTGCACACATTTGTTTTGATTTCTGGAGTAGCTGACTATAAGTAAGCATCCCACATTCAAAAATGCATAAAGCGGAGTAAAGGAAAATATAAATGTGTTAAAGCTATATTATGGCTAAAACAGCTAACAAGAATATTTTTGCTTTATTAGTGGCTTGAAAATATGTTAAAATCTCAGCCTATAAATTTTTCCTTTCTTTGCTATATAGTGCAAGTTGGGTTTAAAATTCATGAAATAGCTAATGGCTAATCAAAGATCAGTGAGAAATGATGATGTTTCTTACAGTTGTAAGTCACTCTCCTGTCACTGCTACTCTCCTTCAGTGCTTTGAAGCATTTCAACAATAACTTAATCTCCCAGGCTAACTTACAAGAATAAAACTCAAATTATGAAAAACTGTCAGAATTTACTTCTATATCTTGTAACTTAAGAATTTAGGTTAAGTTCAATATCTCATGAATAAAATATCTAAGAATAGAAATACATGGTTAATAATATTTCCAGAAGTCACTATTATGCTGCATATAATTTGATAAAATATCTTAGTAAGTCACAATAATACTTTATTCTTTTATGTTAGGGAATTCAAACCCCAGGCAAAGTTATAGTCATGCACAATGTTGGCTGGGACATTAAAATAAGAATAAAATATAGCATATAAAGATTAAGCACTATGGTTGACACCCTCTAAATATTGTTTCTGCTCTTGAATCTATGTAGAAATTCCATGTCAAAAGTCATGTGATAACAGCACCAGTATGGCGGTGAGGTACATAGAAATTCTTTATGTTATATGATGACTTTGATGAAATTCTGCCAGTATTTGCACTAAAAGCATGCCTAAGTAAGTATTGTATAAGTCTCCAGAATTTACCTTGCATCTGAGTGTTACACACATATGTACATTTTTATAATTATACAATATTATATATTATATTCTTTATAATTATACATGCCAGGAATTATTATGTATGTTTTAAATATTTAAATGGCGAGATACAAGGTGAAGTGCCTCAGCTAAAGACTATGAATCACAAGGAATTTAAGATTCATACAATTTATTGGTGAATAGATTTTCACATTTGTCAGGCAACTTTATCAGTGTCTTAGATCTTGAAAGTACTAAACCTGCATTACAGTACTTCTTTTGTAACAAATTTATTTTCTAATATGAAATCTCTTAGGGAGATTGTATTAATTGATCACATATGAAACATATCTATGTACTTTTATTTGTTTATTTATTTATTTTATTTATATTTAAATTTTGTGGTACCAAAAACTCAGGACCTTGTGCTTGCCAAGCAAGCTGTTATTCCACTGAGCTATCTTCCTGGCGAAGGATTTGACTTGACCTTGTCAGATACAAAAGTACATTTTTTTATATACAGGTCTTGCTTTAGTTTGGTCTTAACCATCCTACTGAAAAGTTTAACCACAGGGCATAAAAAGTAAAGTCATATTAATATGCTGAGCTTTAAAAGGCTCAAATCAACAACCTCTGACATTGCCAATACTGCTGATAACCCGCTACTATTATGGACTATTGGACTATACATATAACTTCTTTCTCATAATTCAATGAGAAGAATGATTTGTACTAATTGTGTTTAGAAAAGTTATCATGTCTACATCTTGTACTCTGTACAACTACTGTGAAAACAACAATGTGCATTGTATTAATTATTGTGGCTGTCCTACTAATGTGCCTTAAAACTGTTTTGTTATTTCTTTCCTATGAAAATTAATAAATTTAAAAAGGAACCATACATATGTGATTTTAATGTATGTATATATTAAAATAATTATGTATTTCAGTAGTTGGAGAATTAATTCTGATTGTTATTATATTTATGACAAAATGATTTAATGTGACACACAGCTAGAATATATGTTTATCTTTGTCTAAAGTATGCAATAAAATAATAAAATTTTATTTTCAGATATCTAAAATGTTCAATAAAATGTCTTTTCTCAGCTTTTATGTCCATCATCTTTAATCCTTGCATCCCATTTAAAATTTTTTAAATATGATATTTTAATGTTTGCTTTATATTTAGCTTTCAAAATAAATTATTCTTGTGCTGGAAACTTCCTTGTTGAACAAAAATTTAACTGTACAGTTTCTTTTTTATTGGAGATACTGAGTTAACTGAGCTGAAGTATAGGAATTATTGTTGAAAATTGTCTGTATAATTTAGAATATAATGTTCAGTAAGTTTCATATTATCAAATCTATAATTCTAGGATAACTTGGTAGATTAATATATTAGATTTTATATTCATTACTAAAAGATAAAAGGCACTTGCTATGTGCCAAATGCATTTCTTTTTACTTCACTATATAATACATTTTCTATTCTTCATAAATGCTGTATAAATGGTCATCATACTATAATTTTGGTATAAGTGATCTGAACATGGACAATTCATTTAAGGCCAAAGTGGAAGTAAGTTTGACATGAAAGGCTGAAATTGATGTTCTGTACCTTATGCTGAAACAGTGAGGAATATTGCCTGTTCCCACAATTCCTTAACTCTAAAATTTCTTGCAGAAATTTATAATTGATAAATTTCATCCAGTTTTATATCCTAAGGTAACAGCTTATGAAATATATTTCAAAGCACATAAGTCTATTATATGGCAAGTTCAGAAGCTCACTGAACTTTTAAACCCTTGCATCACACTGTACCACTTTGTCTATCCATAGTGAAGCCACTGAAGTATATTTCCTATATGGTTTTGTGATGAATTATTTATTCATTTTCACTGAATTATGGTACAGTTGGAGAATTTTCTAAATAAGTGATTTCTACATCTAAATATCAAAACATATAATAAACCTCAAGGTTCCATTCAATTTGCAGCTTCATTTTATTTTGAAAGGAGAATAAGAAATAGAAATAAAAATTAGAAATTATGCAGAATTTTATTAAACAAAATACTGATGAAATTAGAAATTTGATCTGGTCATGATGAAATGTGATTTAAAAAGTACAACTTAAGTAGGCACAGTTGCGTTAGGAAATGATATAGTAATATATGGCAATATCTTGCAAGCACATTTTTGATTAATTTAAAATAGATGATAAATTCATCCTTGTGCAAACTGACTTGAGAAACTGGAAAAAAAATAGAAGAATAATATATTTTATTCAGTGTTATCCTTACCTCACAGTAAGTAGTGTTTCACTACTTTAATTAGAGAACAAGGACGAGGAAAAGGATGTGTATATTTAGTGCTGATACAGGTTTTCTCTGAGTGCTTTCCATCCGTAGTTGGTTGAGGCAGCTTCAAAACTGTGTTTTATTGTTTTCTTGTTACTTCAGCAGCAGTTTTCCTGTGTTTGTACTTTCAGAAGAATGAAAACTTCAGACTGAAATTTTTCTTCTTTAGTCTTTCCTCTCAAAGAAGCAAATATGATATCCATGTATTAATATTACTTCTACTTTTATGTCATACTTCTATGGAATCTGCTATTAAAATTAATTAATGAATTTAGTAATGTTGTAGGACTTTAAGATCACTCATATGAATAATTGGATTTCTGTATATTAACAAATATTCTGAAAGTAAAACTAATGTTTTAAGAGTTTGTACATAATAAAGCATTTAGGCATATTTTTTATAAGGAAGTACAGAAGTTAATAAAGATTTAACTAATGACTTTAAATTATTTCTGTATCACAAAATTTAAGAGAGTGAAGATGAGTATTAAACTACATACACAATGAGATCTTTTTTATTTTTAATTCTTTAGAGAGAATACAAATTACAATTAAACAGAAAAATTACAAGTAATATGAAATTTTACTTAACATATGAATTTCACACTATCTGTTGTAGTATATAGTATTGCCTTCCAACCACTTATTCTATTGCCAGATATATACATACAAATTTGGAAGAAGAAAGAAAAAAAAAAAGAAATGTATAAGAAATTAAGAAGAGAAAAAAGTATAAATATTTGGATAAAGACACAAAACAAATTATTATCTGCTTGTTTCCATAGACCAGTAGAAATGAACAACACAGTTGTCCAAACTATTCTGCTTACACAGATAAATTACTTTCCCCCAACTCCCCCCTCTTCTGTCTTTCTCCTCAACTCAGCAACTCTTTCATTTTGAATAAGTTCATTCCATCTTCCTGTACCTATTGTATCCTTCATATTCTATTGATCTCTTTCATGTTCTCACACAATATGATGCTTGCACATGCAAGTCTGATTTATTTAATTTAAGACTATGTTCTCTAGCTACATTCATTTATGACAAAAGAATCAAATTTATCCTGTTTTATAGATCAATAATTCTCCATTCTGTAAAATATCAGATCTTCTTTATCCATCCTTCAGTTGATTGGGATCTGGGTTGTTTCTAGGATTTAGCTATGACAAATCGTGCTGCTCTAAATGTGAATACACATATATTGCTGTCATATGAGGTTTGCAGTTCTTCGGGAAAAATACCCAGAAGGGCCATAGCTGGCTTGACTAGAATCTCCAACTTTAGCGGTGTGTGTATGTGTGTGTGTGTGTGTGTGTGTGTGTGTGTGTGTGTGTTTCTGTGTGCGTGTGCGCGTATATGCACAAGTTCTCACTATGTAGATTGAGCTTGAGGCGATCCTCCTGTTTTCATCCTCTCCAGCTAGGAATTTCAAGGGGGATCCACCAAACTCAAACTCTGTCTCTGGCCCAGCGTACCTGGGGCCATGGCTCCAATCCTAGCTTTTTAAGGAATACCCATGCTGATTTCCATAGTGGTGCAAGAGTCTGCACCCCCTCCAACAGTGCAGAGGTATTCCTTTTTCTCCACAGCTCCTCCAGCCTCTGTTATTGCCTGACATCTTCATGTTATCCATTCTTTCTGGGATGAGATGGAATCTCAGAGTTGTTTTAATTTGTTTCTCAAATGACCGGTACTGTCAAGCATTTTTTTTTTTTTTTTTTTTTACTCACACTGTGTAGTTCTTCCTCTGAGAAGTATAAATTCATCTCAGATGTTCATTTTTGGATTGGGTCTTTGAATTTTAGGGACTTGATTTTCTTAAGTTCTTTATAAGTCCTAAATATAAGGCCTTCGTCGGAGCTATAGTCAGCTATAATTTTTCCAAGTTTGTGAGTTTTCTTTTTACTCTGTTCAAGACTTTCTTTGAAGTGCAGAAACTTTTCAAAAAGATGGGATCTCACTTGTTGATTCTTTGTAATATTCCCAATACAGTTTGGTTTTTGTTCATGAACTCTTACCCTTTTCCTATGTCATTAAGAATTCTACTTACATTTTCCTACAGAAGATTTAGCATTTCTTTTTTAATATAGTTAATGAATTTTGACTGTAGGTTTTTGTGTGGTAATAGGCATGGGTGTAGATTATAGGCTTCTAGTATGTGAAGAGTCTTTTCCAGCATCATTTATTAAAGAGGCTATCTTTTTTCCAATAAAAGCGTTTGGCCCCTTTCTCAAAGTAAAGTTGTCTGAGTGTGTTTGCAATTGTGCCTGTATCTTCTAATCTGTTCCATTGATCTTCAGGTCTGTCTCTATTTAAGTTCCTGCTTATTTTTTATCACAGTAGCATTAAAGTATAATTTCAGGTCAGAGACTGTGACATTTTTTACCTTTCCTTTTTCCAAGAATTGCTTCTGATATTCTGGAACTCTTCTGGTTCCAAATGAATTTCAGAAATGTTTTGTCTAATTCTATGAGGTACACTAATACCCAATATGATCAAAGGCTCTCAAAGCACAAACTGGGATTGCTGTTTGATTTTGGGAGCTTTATTTAAATTAACAAATTGAGTATAAAGTTAATGTAAAAATACAGATAACCCAAAGTGATTAAAATAATGGTTAGAATGAGATTAGATTGTATAACTTTGAATATAAAATCTTATTGTCCAATGGCAAAAATCATGAAGTACAGTAATAGAATGAAAATAGATACAGAGTTTAAGTGAAGTATTTGAGAACCCAGAAGTAAATCCTGACATCTAAGGTGAATTGATTTTACAAATAAGGACAGCTACAATAAAATAGAGGGATGGAAATGTTTTCAACTGGAACTACTGGTTATCTACACATAAAAATAAATATGCACAACTGCTTAATATCATTCCCAAAATAACTGAAATTAGGTTATTACATAAACTTCAAAACTGAAAGAACAAATGATGAGTAATGAAGGTGGTTCTATAAGATCTTAGGCTGAATTCAACACTATTCTCCCTTAAAAAACTGAAAGCCGGCCATTTGCAGCAACACGTGTGATCTTAAAGACATTATATTAAGTGAAGTGAAGGGCTGGCCATAAAAGACATATAATGCATATTTGCACTTTTCTGGAAACTCTAAAATTTGATCACATAAAAGTATTTTTATTCTATATTTGCACTAACTAGAGTTTTGTTTTTTTTTTTAATTTTGACTAGTTCATTAGGTTGACTCAACATATGACTCTAATTTTCTGAAAATCAACATTGTTTCCTCCTCTCTGAAGACACATACTTTTATTATTTAATACTAGTACCTTTCAGCTTTTAGGTTACCCAGAGAGGCAGTCTTGTACCATATGGATTTTGACAAAGGTAGAAAGCATTGTTTTGTAGTCAAAACTGTTTGTGACAACTGCTACCATCATCTAATATAATGTTGATAAACATGTCATGGAACAAACAGTTACCTGATTAAGTTATTTTCAAAATTGAATATATTAATAAATATTACAGTCTATTCATTCATTGAAGTTAAATGATGCTCATGAGCTATGAAAGCATAATGTTAAATTTGTGTTTAAGTTGTGTTCATTGTTAATTTTGCAATTCTTTCATATATATATATATATATGTATGTATATACATATACATGTAAAGTATATACATGTAAAGTATATATATATATATATATATATATATACTTTACATAAAAATAGATATATTCATATAATAAGACTTCAAAAACATTTGGTTCTTGTTTATATTACTAATGTACCCAGTAATCACCAATTCTTACTAATATCCTACTATAAGGGTTTTCATAGTTTTCTGCACATACATAATTTTAGAAATGCATATACGTACATACATACATGTATAGACACATACATGCCACCTAGTTATTGGTCATTTCTAGGTATAAATGCATTATTTCATAAGTGCCATTTTTCATAAGTTTTTATATTTTGCTATTACATCAGGAAATACATCTGTACAAATAGTAGATGTTAGGCATTGTCATAGGGACTGCATAGTGCTCAAGGTATGAATTTTCTAATTGACAAACAATGTCCTTCTTTGTCATTCAATAATTATGTACTAAACAATATTTTCTGGTTACTCATATACATGGCAATATTTGGGTGTAGGTGAACACTAGTTTTCTATGGTTATACTTAGGACTAAATTTCCTTGTTTAAATAAACATGACACTTTTCATTTTAATAATTATTCATAGCTTTATTGTTTGTTGATTTATTTTTTGTGTGCTTGTATTTGACTCAGCCTGTCCTGTGGGCAGGCCTGGTGAGGCATGTGGTTCTGGGGAGCGAACTGCGATCCCTGCATTTTTCCCAAGCTTGCCTAAACAGGCTCTGTAGATCACTGCGCTATCTCATTGGCCATATTCATAGCTTTATACATACCTGAAAAACTAGCATTTCAACTGCAAAACAAATGTTTCTTCCTTTTTATCTGTTGCTTATTTGAAGTAGTAGGAGTGTGCAGTGCCAAAGTGTATGGCTTGACATTTATTTTGAAAATATGTAAATCACTTGTGTGTTCTTTCTATATTTTGTTGAAGTATTTAACTAACATATGATAATATGTTTAACAAAAATATTTATGCCATTGAAATGGTGAAGGCAACAGTATGCATGCGGAGCCGTGCACATGTACACCCACATAATGTAATGTATTACTCTCCCATTTGTAGGTTCTAAAGGTACTGCACAAGATTTTCAAGTAATGAATATGTTCCATTCTTTTATGAAATCATCATTTCAAATATTGAAAGGCAGCAATATTATTCTATAATTTTTTAATAAAACACATTTACATACATCTGATACTTACTTTTAAAATATCCATTCTGATATCTCCCTTTTATTTTTTGTGAAGACTCAGGAATAATAATTAGCCACTTAATTTTTAGGTGTTCATTTTGTTACCACCGTTACTGTTTTTAATCATCACTGACTGGTAATACTTCAATAAGTCGCAAAGGTTTACAGGCAAATCGTTTAACCTGAAGTAAAACCTTGTCAAGTAACACAAAAAGGTTACAAATAGTTGAGTTTAGTAAATAATTCCAGGTGCTACCTATAATTTTATCTATATAAGTCAATAAAAATGTTTAAACTACCTGAAAATTTTAATGATTTTTAATACAATATAGTTTTTAATATGATAAAGTTTCAAATATGCTCTTTAAAATGTTTCCTATGGGTAGAGGATTTCAGTACAGAGAAATTAGAAAGAGACCTCTTACATCTACAGAAAAGGACAATGAATTCCACAACACTTTTCTGAGTATAACCTGATTAGATTTCCTCAGTGTCAGTATTAAGAGTAAGAAAGTGTCCTGAGTGTCAATTTGCCCATTATCACTAATGAAATTAAATAATACATGAGAGAGTATAGATTATAATAATAAGTATTCATTAATATTCTTTATAATTCAAAGATTATGGTGATTTTTATTCACTTACTGAAAAATAACTAACATCATTTTTCAATGTGAATCTACTCAGATAATTGTAAAGTTGGCCTCACTCAGCATCAGAAAAGGTATGTTCTCATGAAGAATAATTACTGTAATGTTAAATCATAATCTATTTCTTATCAAATGTCTTATTAAAAAGTTAACAAATATTTTAAATAAATTAATTAAAATAAGCTAATAACAAAAAGACTATGTTAAAGTCATGATTGATGTATAAGTTTAGAAAACACCATGGCCTCTGCTTCTACATCATTTTTCTCTGCTGTCTTTAATTCTTTAAAGGTACAGTACGTGATCTGTGTTCTTGCACTACTGTAGAGTCCATTGGCAGGTTCTGTACATGTAAAATCAGTGACAGCCATGGTTAGCAATCTCACTTTTGATCTGCTTTAATATTGTTTTCAAATATAATAAACAGGAATAGATTACGAAATGGTGATTTTGAATGTCACTAGTCTGGAAGATTTAAAGCTAATTGGAGTTACATAGTTATGGTACACTGATAACATGTAAATGGCTAGTTCCTAAACTTTACTAAGCTAGAATACATGAAGTAAATTTTATAAGTAACAACAAAGTGACACCTTTCATTGGAGGATAAACCAAGAAAGGTAAAGACGATTCAAGATAATAACAGAAAGGGATCAGAAATATACTATACAACATCAAATTTATAAGTGATATGGCAATTCATATGCAGTGCAAATCCATATATGTTACTGCCTGACTGAAGTTGCCATAGAAACAATCATGCAGAGGGGCTGGAGTTTTAATTACAAGGCACTATAAGCTGTAGATGGGGTTAGAAAGCAGAGGGCAATGAAGTTCAGTGATGGAGAAACTGAGAAGTAATAGAGAGGAATGATTCTTGAGCAAGAGATACAAGGATTAATTTGAGATGTTTTAGTATTCAGAAGTTTATCCGTTTCACAACAACTATGGGAGGAGCAGTGCTAACTTGCATGAAGTAGTGATAGCTTCTTGGGCATATGGGGAATTATGGTGTTTCCAAGGAAACGTGATCATGTTGGACTAGAACAGAGTAAAGATCGAATTTCTTAATGGCACAAAAGCTAGATGCTAGCAAGGACTTGGCCAAACCCCCTGGGCTCTGCACAACTAGTAGGAGGACAACAATATGCACTGTATCAAATATTTAAATATACTAGCAAAGTGTTTTAAAACTGTGAGACTGCTATTTCTTATTAAAAGTCATTTGTTATTAAAAGCAATAAAAAGTAAAAAAAAATTAATAGGAAAAAATGCAAAGGCAAATGAAACTCACAGAAAGCACAGTGGTCAAATACCACAAATGATCAGAAAATTAGTGATGAAGCAATGGTTGTACAAATATAGTTACTTTTAACTATAGCAGTAGGATTTAAAAATACACTGAAAGTCTGGGCCTGGTAGGCCACACCCATAATCCCAGCACTTGGGAGGCTGAGGCAGGAGGATCAGAATATGTTTGAGACTAGTATGGGCTACAAAAGTGAGCTCAAGGCCAGCCTGAACTGCATAGCAAGACCCTGTCTCAAAAATAAAATAATATTGAAAATTTCGTAACATTCTTGAACCACGCATTCAGTACCAGGTATCTTAAGTAAAATGTAATTTCTGTTGTACAACATCTTTTAATGCATGACTTTAAAGAGGTCTTAGCAAAGGTGGTAAAATGTTCTGCCCATTTCCAAGTACTCTGAATCAAATGAAAATTATTTACCTAATAAGTAGAAAATATAAAATTATCAGAGATACCAGTAAATTTCTATTTAAAAATATATTGACATGATTTGAAATATATGTTTGTGTAATGAAATGCTTCCCTTTCTACAGATGAATTCTATTTCTCTCATAAATAGTGATTTTGATATTCCATGTACTACTGGTTATTTGTAGATCTTTTACAAGTCTTCCCTTTTAAGGCATATTTAGCTGAGTTGTTTTTCTTTTTAAGCATCAGGCTGAGAGAGTTACTTCTCTATTCTGTACAGCAAACCTTCATCAGAGGCCCGGCTGGTCAGTGCTTTCGCCCACCAGCACATTGCTTTGCACTTCCTTTATTCCATCGCTACGTTGGCCTTTTAGCTAGATGTAGTTTCCTTGTCTATTTTTGCTTATGATTTTGATGTACTATCAATAAAATCATTGTCAAAAGCAGAAAACATGATATAATATCGATGAAACCATTTAAAGAAGTAGCTACCTTTGCTCATATTACCTGGTTTACTGCAAAAAGTACTATTAATTAAATGATTTTTTTTTTATTGGAATACAAACCTCCACTTGCCACTCTCACTGATCCTCCTGCCTCAGCCTCCCGAGTGCTGGGATTACAGGTGTGCGCCACCATGCCCGGCCTAGGTTCTAATATATTTTTGAAAAATAAAGCTGAGGAGATAGTTCAGCAGCATGAGTGCCTGCATAGCAGCGCAAGGTCCTGAGTTAGATCCCTGAAACAAAAGAAAATGCTACAAAAAATAAATAATTTTTCTTTGATTTTTCCTCACTGTTTTCAATATGTCACATTGTTGGTGACAATTCCAATTCAGAATCCAATATGCATAAGATAATGATAGGATCACAATAAAAATGCAGATTGCATAAAGCCAGCCATCTCCCTTTCAAATTATAAAATAAAGATTACACTCTCCTAACAAGTGTAAATGTGTGCACAGAGAACTTCACTTGGTCAATCAACTGTTCATGAAGAACTTTAAATATTTATTTAGTGACTACCAGTCAGGCTGTGGTCCCATGAAATTCATATGTTGAATTTGTAACTCCTAGTCTTTCAGTTGAAACCTTAAGAGATAGATCTTAAATAATTAAATTAAAATGAAGTCATGAATGGATACTCATCCAAAATGATTGTATCCTTGGAGAAGAGGGAAGAACATGTTCACAGCTTTAGTGGAAAGAATTATAATTAGTGGGGGAAAAATGGATATCTATATTGCAAGGAGAGAGAATCCTAAGGTATAAATAAGCAGCCATGCTGACTTCGGACTTCTGGCCTTAGAATTATAACAATTTTCTGTTATGTTGTGTTTTGTTTTGCTTTTCTTACTACTCAGCATGGCACTGTTTGATGAAATTCTTGAAAACTAGAACAGTGACCAAAGAAAGAAGGAAAAATTACAGAATATTTCCAATGACTGTGAAGTTGAAATATTATAAGAAAAAAAGGAACTGAAAGGAGTTAAGTTTATTTAGCTTAAAATGAAGTTATTCAAACAATAATAATTTCTTAGCTTCAAACATTATACAGGAATAGAGAAATTGTAATGTTTTTTTCAACCAAATACTTGAGTTTGATCCCCTGAATTTATTTCTCATTTTTCCCCTGTGGAAAGAAAATAGTCTTTACAGTTTGTCTTCTTTAACTTGAAAACACCTGCTGTGCAAATTCACCACGTAATGATCCAACACTCTTGTTCCGTCGCTACTCTTCCTTCCCACCTCTCAGTTCTCTTTTCATCTTTTCTGCATTCTGTATCGAAATGAGTGCTGGATTGGCTAGCATATAATTAAACATGAATGTGGAAAACAAAACAAAGCTTAAACAACACCAAGAATGTATTCTAACAGACAGAAACGACAGCTGTTGCAAGGTAGAGATAGGCATAAATGGAAAATCCTAACAGATATATTAGCACATGCTCTTTAATGAACATCTGCTGTACTACATGTTACACAGAAATACATTTTTCCCTCTAATCATTCATCTTAAAGAGGAAGAAACCAATCTTTCAAAATGACTAATCCAGATTATTCATAATTCTTACTGAAATCCCAAACCACAATTATTCTGCTATACCACGTGTAACCTTTATGTATTAATGGGCTTGAATTTCACCCTGAAGTCAGAGAAAGATTTTACGGATGGCAGTGATGTGATCAGGTTTGCACATTTATATGAAGGAAATATGGGAAATTTTTAAAGAAATATAAAGACCCAAGGGAAGAAGAAAATAATTAGATCAAGATTTATATTTCCTAAGAATAAAGTTTCTTACTAGATTTTTGGCCCCAGCCAGAATTTGACACAAAAAGTGTATTTTTCAAGAAACCACTTCACTGTCAATAAATCTTATTTTGAGACTCCTGGAATCCCTGCCTGGGAAGTGTAAGATTGTGAGTTCAATTCCTGACACAATGAAAGGGACACTGGAGATCATAATTATTAATTATTTTGTCAGAGAACTGTGTAGCCCTGTTCATAAAAGTTGCTTTTGCATGTAACAACTAGGAAGGTGTGATTTGAGATTAAAAACTCAATTTTACCCAGTAGAATGGGATTTTTTTCCTTTGAAAATTATACTGCTTTATACTTCAAACTTGACATTTAAAATATTGAATTCTACATCAAAACTTGAATCAGAACATACAAATACATTTATGGATCACCTTCATAATGTTTATAAAACCAATTGTTGAGTTTTTATTATTTGTTCTATAAACCTTAAATTTTTGTAAAATGTATACTTAAGATTTTACAATGCAATAAATATAGGATTTTTTGAAATATGATATAAACCTTAACTAAAACAATCAGTTACAAAGGAATGTTTTGAAGAAAGCAGCAAAATATTCATCTTCTGAAATTCTGTAACTTTTTCCAAGGACATTATTGTGAGATTTTCTTTCCTCTATCATATAGACAAATGGAAAGACATAAGCAGCTTCAAGAATAAATTTAAAACTGATTTTCTTGTTATGAATAATATTTGGGGTTGAGAGAAAATCAGCTGATATTTCTGATTTTGTACCCAGATTTCTTATTTTAGTATTTTAATGCAAAGGGACACAGTCCAACTTTTGAGAAAAGTTTTATATAAGAAAGAGTATTAAGAGAGATTGCCCTAAAGAGAGCAAAGCCAGAGTTTTCTATCCAAGTAAATCCTATACACTTTCTGTGTCAATATCATGTTTGTATTCCTAAACTCTCTCTTACCCCTTCTTCAAATACTGATACGGTTATTGCTCTTTTGATGATCCTGTAACACTTTTATTTTAAAGTAAAAAATAAATTGTGTTGTACCTCATTTTATACTTCAAAATATAAAATAAATTAATTTGCAAATCATATTTATGTTTTTGCGTAGCTCAGTGTTGTAATATTATTTTCCTCTTCTATTTCTCTTCACTATCTGGATCACATTTATTTTAAAATCTTCACACTATCCACAGATCATAATTAAGTGAACACAAGAAAACATAATACACTATGCATATGATCAAAGCACAGTACAATGAAACTGGAAATTAACAGAAAAAGAAACAGCAAACATTAAAGCACCTAAAAGCAGGTGCAGGGGTCAGCGGTTTGATCCTCAGACCTGCAGTGCGTACCCACCCCAGAGCATGCTGAGATGGCAATTGAGACTTGGCATTTTGTCGCATGCCTGTAATCTGAACTGTGAGGAGGCAGTAAATGGGTGGATCACTATGAGTCTGATCTAATAGTGAGACTCTGAACACCCTGTAGTCCCTGCCCTAAAAAATTAAAAAAAAGAAAGAAACCACAAATATCCTATAAACACAACTTAGTATAATTTACAGGTTGTAATGAAAGGAGTTATCAGCAGGAAATTTACAGTGGTGAACACATACATTAGGAAAACAGAATGAAAACAAATAAAGAATCTAAGTAAATAACCTAATGCTGCACCTCAATTTTTTTTTAAAAAAAGAGACAAAGTACGAAGATGGGAGGAAATTACAAAAATGAGACCAGAAATTGATGCAACTGAGGCAAAGAAAACAATGAAGAATTAATGAATCAAATATCTCGTCCTTTGAAAGATTAAATAAAATTGACAAGCCCTTAGCCAACTATATCAAAAAGAGGAAAGAAAAAATTTGAGTTTATGCAAAGAGGAATGATAAGGGTAAAATTATCACAGATCCTGTGGAAATTCAGAGGATCATCAATAACTATTTTGGAAATCTTTACTCTCACGGAATTAAAGACTCAGAAGAAATGGACAAATACCTAGATATATAAAAATTACAAAAATTATATGAAGAAGATATAAAAGGTCTAAATAGCACAATATCTGCCAATGAGACTGAAAATTAAATTTAAAAAATAATCCAATAAGGCAAATCCCAAGGCGATGGATTCACAACTGATATCTACAAGAAATTTACAGATTTAACTCCAGTACTTTTTAAACTCTTCAATAAATTTGAAAAGGAAACAATCCTTCCAAAATCTTTACTGGAGGCAAGTGTTACACTGATAACAAATCCAGAGATAGACTCTAACGAAAAGGAGAAATAGAGGCCAATCTTCCTCATGAATCAGAAGCAAAAATTCACAATAAAATAATAGCAAATAGAATGCAGCAAATCATCAGTAAGATTATGCACCATGACCAGGTATGATTAATCCCAGGGTTTCAAAGATGCATCAGCATGTGCAATAAACAAATATAATATACTAAATCATCAGAGCTTAAAAGAAACACTATATAATCATCTCACTAGACATTGGAAAAGCCTTTGACAAAGTCCAACACTAATTTATGACCATAGCCCTGCAGAAAATTGGAATAGATGGCTTGTACATCAATGTGATAAAATTCATCTATGACAAACCAACAACTAATATCATTCTACATGGAGAAAACTGAAAACCTTTACTTGAAAATAACGTGCAAGACAAGGATGTTGTCTGTCACCAGTTCTATTCAATAAAGTTCTGGAAAAAATATCTAAAGCCATTGTACAAGAGAGAAAAATAAAAGGAATAAGAACAGGCAAAGAACCAGTTAAACTATCATTATTTTAGATGACCTGATATTCTACATTGAAGAACCAAAAATATTCTATGTAGAATCTCCTAGAATTAATACAGGAATTCAGTAGCATAGCAGGATACAAAGTCAACACTCAAAAAAAAATCCAAAACAAACAAATAAACAAAAAAGTAGCATTCCTATATCTGTTATCTGAGAATACCAATACTGACCATAAAAATATGTAATAGTAGAACCAATCTTAATTTTACATTCTTGTTTTTCAAAATTTGTCCCATATGTATTGTTGTATGTTACTATGTTTCTGCCTTTGTTTTTGCTTTTACTCTTTTAAATCAAATAAAAGCAAATGAGAAAATTAAGTAAAATTTAGTTGCTTAATCATTTTAAACAGTGCATAGGCACAAGCCACTGCCTTGAAATTGCCAGATCCTGCACAAAACAAAACATAAGAAAGCAAATGAAAAAAACTCCCCTCACACATTTCTATTCTTTTCACAAATTAAATTTTTTTATATTTCTCATCTCAAATATTTTAACAGTGGAATAACGGTATCATATTGCGGCTATTGTAAAATACAACACAAGCAAAATGATACATTTTTCACCTAAACTGCTTTTTTAAGTACACTATTCTGAGAAGCTCACATGTACGGGAGTTCACCAGAGCTACTGTAACAGAATGAAGATGGACTGCCTAAAGTTGTATTAATTTTGAGATACTTTTTTTTTTTTTACCTGTTGACCATCTCTTCCTTTGTTATTATGTCTACTACCAGAGTTTCCGTTACATGGGAAAGTTCTTAGTGATGCGTACCATCTAATCTGCGTCTTCCCTACGCTCTCCTGACTACCACTCTGGCTCTGGAGGCCACCTCTGAGTTTTTCCTGTTGTATCGGGAAAATTCCAGTTTCTTGCAAATGTTCGTTGTTTATATGGACAGCACAATTTCAGTACACTGGCATGTTAAGAAACAATTTCAACCCCGCGTGCTGCATGGACCCTGCAGTCCAGCACGCTAAGCCGGCTTTGGAGACTGGGAGTGGTGGCGTGCGCCATTAATCCTAGCACTCAGGAGGTACAAGCAGGAGGATTGCTATGAATCAGTAGTGAGACCCTGCACACACACAAAAAAAGACAAAAGAAACAATTTCAAGAGTTCCTTAATAGATCTTATCAAAGGTGAGAAGAATCATAATGTCAATGCTCCATCCACACCAGGGAGTGGAGGAAAAAAGAGTCAAGAGGAGACAATAACAGTGCAATAATTAATGTGATACTAGGGAAATGATGCAGGTCCTCCTAAGAAAATAGTTTAATGCGTATCCTTTCCAAGACAGTGGAGAATTTCAGAGCCCACTCTGTTATGAGGGAGAGATGTCTACACTTTTATCACTGCCCGCCACTTTGAGATATTTGCGTGTTGTGTTGGGCTGGAAAAGGAAAAGACTCAATGTGGTTTCTGAGATGAGAAAGTTAAATTCCTGTTCCTGGAGTATGCAAAAGTAAATGTGAAATTGGAAGAATTCACTACACACAATCTGATCTGGAATAAATTTGTAGGCCACACTTACTGAATCTGAAATAATGAAAATCATTTTATCAGCACTACGTTTAATATCCTCACTATGGACGATCTTCTCTCTTGGTTGTGACAGAGTATAATCATCCAGAATGCAGACTGTGTTGAATGTCCAGAACTATGAAAGGTTGAATAATATGATCGCATCTATTTGGAGTTTCTATAGCTTCATATTTCGTATTTAAGTTCATTCTTATTATAAATATAAGGTCTTCTTCTGTGGCCACAGACAAAACTAAGCACACTAAAACATTTATGGAGTCTGCTTATTTACAGGCTTGCCACAAGGGAACCCATCTGGCATCACTTATTTTTCAGCAGGGGTTAGAATATGTTAGAAATGAGAATAAAAGTTTTATAGTGTAAAACGAGAGAAAACAACCTGGGAGTCTCTGATTTACAAGTATTCAGTCATGTTGGGAATTTGAGAATGGAGATTAATTCTGGTGAGTGTTACGTGAAACCTGGAAGCATTGCTTGGCTACAGAAAGGTAAATAAAGAGTCTGACTTTCAGAAGGAAAAGGTATGTTCAGTGTCAGGGGTAGAGATTTTCCGGTTGCCTGCTATTTCCTAGAAGAAGCAAGGGTCGGTAGGTTCGCCCTTTTCCAACTGTAAGCCTAAATGTCCTCATTGAATTAGTTACGTTGTTATAGTAGACGGCTTCTCACCATCAACATTAAAATTTGTACAAAGCGTCTGAAAAGTTCCCTACTCTCAACTAACATCAGCTGTCTAAATGCATCGTCACTAACTTCCTAGTCCTTAACACTTCCTGCATTCGATTTATAGTGCATCATAAAGTTGTTTCACACTGTCATAATGAAGCTGTGTGCCTTATTCCAAATACTGCAGTCAATGATTTCACCCATTCTTCTTACAAATTTGACATAGCTCTATAGTTTTTGAGTGAAATTTATAATCCATGATGCACATCATGCTTCTTTGCAGTCCCTGTCCACCACTCTCTTCTGGAAGGTAAAACTTTTCATTACACAATACACAGTAATACTTGACAGAATTTGGCTTGTGGCATAGAATTATCCATCCATATTTTAAAATACAACATAGAGGGCATGTAGTTGGTAATACATAGCAACCAAGAGACTTCCACCCAACTTAGTGATGGGTACAGATTAAGTAGCCAAAATTGTTCCGCAAACATATGAATGTAGTCCAAAATCCTTGCAAATTTTATCATTCTTAGAGTGATTTTTGTTCTTTCACAATCCCTTTAGACTTTTCAATGGTTTATTTGAATTATTTTATAAACTGGATAGTTACTTTTAATTGACTGTGAAGTTCTATAGTATTCAGGTTAATTAATTAATTTACTTATTTGGTGCCTGCAATAAATGTTTGTGCCTGCCAACAAGGTACTGTGCCACTCCAGCCCACTCCAGTCATAAGAAAACAAACAAACAAACAAAAAGAACATAGGTCATGTGGGATAGCATCCGCTGTTAGCATGGTGTATATCAAGAGGTTAAAAAGGAAAAGTCTACTGACAGTTGATTCCCACTCTGCTGCTAGTATTCATTCTTCCCCGAGAAACTAATTCATAAGATTTTATGATTGTGTTTAGCAAAAAGTATTTGGTGCCTTTAGAGTGAGAAAGATAATCTACGACTAAGTCAACGCGTCCCCTGATGCTCTTACACTGTGAGAAAGTATGGGGACCAAGCTGGAAGGAGCTGCAGCAAGATCCCCAGAGAAGGTCCTCGGTGAGCACTGGAAAAGCCTGAGTCCGAATCTGAGATTAAATCAAACACTCGTGTGGGAATGATAATGTCTTATAAATTTTTAAAACTCATAACTGACAAGTGAAATATTTATAAAGCACTATTGAAATATATAAATTAAATACCTGAATAGAATATGAGTGCAGGGAAGTTGTCCATTTTTATTAAATATTGGAGAGAGTGTCAGACTATGTAATCTCCTGTTTATTTAATACTAAAATAAACATAGTTTTAATAACCCTTTAATTAAAATACGTCTTAAAAATATGAGTGAAGTTATAAATTAGACTTAACTTTTAAAGTATTATTCTTTAAATAATTGCATTCATTTTTATTTGCTTTTTTATTGACAGGCTTTTTTAGATAGTTTTGTTTTTTGGGTGACTGAGTTATGTTATGTAATTCAGGCTGGCATTAAACTTTCTTAGAACATTATCATATTCCTCAAACATTAAACATTTTCTAAAGTATTTTAAAATGTGTGAATAACCTGAGCAATGAGTCATGATTTTCTAATATCAGTTTTATATAATGAGGCAGTAATTGCTTAATATTTGTGATCATAGAGATCTTATGACATGTCTTCACCATTAGTATGCACCTTCTCCTGAACAGAAAAAAAAAATTAAAAAAATTCATACCTGGAAATACTACTTAAATTAGATTAGATTGTAGATATAGACCCTATGAATCCTTTATTAATAATATTATTAATATTAGTAGTAACATTTAACTGTGTTTATAGTGGAGATATACATTTATAGAATGAACTTGGAAGTAAAATACAGAAGGGTTCTTTTTTTTTTATCCAAATATGTGCAGACAGCTCAATATTAAAATTTTACTCCAGAGATATTTATTTGTTAAAACCAGTGAGTCAGGGCAGGAACAATACTTCAGTCATGTAAGTGACTGTCTGGCAAGCACAAGTTCCTGAGTTCCATCCCTAGTAACATAAAAATAAATAAATAAGCAAGCAAAAACAAACAAACAAACAAACAAACAAACAAATAAATAGCTAGTGTGTCTTACTTACTCTCCTCTCGTTGCTGAGACAAACACCCAACACTCAAAATCAGGGTAGGAAAGGTTTATTCAGCTCACTTACTGGAGGCTTCAGTCCATATTCAGCTGGGTCCAAATCAGACTGGCACATGGCAGAGGGCAACCTTCCATGGTGGCAGCCAAGAACAGGCAGCTAAGAGCAAGAGCACTGGGAGAGAGTTATCAGCTGCTCAGGAAGCTAACTTTTCCTCCTACCTTACATTGAAATGCAGATCATGTGCCCCAGGAGAGGGGCAGCCCTCATTTGCACAATAACAATTACAAATTCCAGAAGCCCCCCCCCCATGACTGCATGAGGCTTTGGGGGGGGTCACCTATACACAAACCATAACACAGTGAATCTATATTGTCATATAGTTATAACTCCACACATTCAGGTTAGCGTTTCCTGTTTGTGTTGTATATTCTATGTTTTCCAAAAGGCACAATGGTCTGTGTTCACCAATATACAATCATCCCAAGCATATTCACTGCCCTGGAAATTGTCTTACTCTGGCTGTCTGTTCCACCCAATATATACTCAGCCTGTTACCATCTCAGTAATTTTACCTGTTCCAAACATCGCAGAGTTGCAATCATGAGGCATATAGTTTTTTTTTTTTTTCCTATTTGTCTCTTTGATATACAACCACCCATTCAGCTTCTTCCGCACCTTCTTGCAGCCTGACGGCTCATTTCTTCACAGCACTCATATATTTCTTGTGTATGTGTGTGTGCAATCACTTGTGTGCATGTGTGTTATCACAGCTATTTCTGTTGTTCCTAAGAAAACCATGTGAATATCAGTAAATTGATTAATTAGTTATGTGGAGATGCAAATGACTGAAAATAACTAACGAACGCTAAAATAGAAAAGATGTGCCTGTAATCCCAGCACTTGGGAGGCTGAGGCACGAGGATCAGTGAGTTCGAGACCAGCCTGGGCTACAAAAGTGAGCTCAAGGCCAGCCTCAACTGCATACTGAGACCCTGTCTCAAAAAGACAAAAAAAAAAAAGAAAAAAAAAAAAAGAAAAGAAAAGATGGAAACATGAAAGCTCTGAATCTAAGTCTCACTATATAGCTGTGGTAATTGTGACAACATAGACAAGAATGTTAGAACAATGAAATAGGGGGATGAAGTAAAATGAAAAAGACAGCCAAGAGCCATCTGACACTATAGTATACAACACAGTGGTTTTATTTAGAATCAACTGAGGTAAGTATTAGTTACAAATTTTAGCAACTGGAAAACAGCTTTTTTAAACATTGATATATGTAAGTATTTTTGTGTGGACACAAAGTTTCAAATTTATTAAGCTAATAATGAAAACTCTAGTTTTAGATTTTAGGAAAATATGTTTAATTCTGTACCTGGGTTTCACAAAAATGTATTCTTTATAGTGAATGAGCACACATTTACTTGAAAAGTTAAAGTTAATTTATGGTTGTATGTGGGAAAAGTGCATGATCTCTGAAAGATATCTAAAAATATCAAGGCCCAATTTCTCATTTTTTTTTGCCCTAGGATTGATTCCAGAGTCTTTATTATGAATGACATCACTTCATCCATATTCTGTCTTTCTATTTTATTAATGAGAGATTTTGTTTAGTTACTAAGCTGACTAGACTAAGCTCAATTTGAGTTCCTCTCTCGGTCTCTCAGAATTCTTGCTTACAACTGTGGGCCAGTTTGGCCAGATAATTTCTTAGTTTTGATTGAAAATGATTTACATAGACAATAAGAAATTGTAGAAAAGTATTTCCTTCTTCAAATTGACTTTTATATAGTTTAAAGAAACAAATACAATATTCATTTTCTTTTTTAATACTTCATAACCTATAGCAAATGGATTAATAAGTAGAATTATAATTCTTCATTTAATGTTTTTGAAGAGCTGAAAAGATTAAAATATAAGTATTACAGTCGTTACTATGGATTCATTGGATTCAAAAGAATACGGTTATATATATTTTTGTTCTGTTCTGTTCTGTTCTGTTCTGCCCTGCCCTGCCCTGCCCTGTCCTGTCCTGTCCTGTACTGTCCTGTTATGTTCTATTCTACTTTTTTGCAGGACCAGGGATTGAACTCAGGTCCTTGTGTTTGTCAGCAAGCGATTATTCGACTTAGCTATCTCCCCAACCCCTTGTATTTTTATTCATAAAGGATAATTACCACAAAATATAAACCATGGAAACATATTGTTGTTAATGAATGATATAATTTACAACATTATCTACTGTAAGTATAGGAGAACTTGAAAAATGTGACTTTGCTTAACAAGGCTGCAGTTAATATTATTGAAATATAGTCACCAAATATAACATAATTATATTTTTCTTAAATAAGACTATTTTGAACCTAAATTTTTTTGTGCATTTACCAGTTATGCATAGGTTGTTAAAGTAGGGGCCAGGAGATGGCTCCAAGTGCAAGGTCATGAGTTCAAACCCTGGTCCAGCAAAAACATAGGTTGTTAAAGTATGCGTGCATAGATTTTATGATCTTCTTTGACTACCAAATATAATTGAGCCAGTGAGATAGCTTAGTGGACTATGCACCTGCTTAGGCAAGCTTAGGCACTGGGTTTCAATCCCCACTATCCCATGCCATCTCCACCCGTGCCCCTGGGCATGCTGAGCCAGTGACTCAGTTGGTGTGTAGTGGTACAATCCTGTAATTGCATAATCCCAGCACTGAGAGGCTGCAAACAGGAAGTTGAGCTGCCCAGTGAAGCCCTGTATCAATACATTAAAAAAAAAAAAAAAAAAAAACAGTTCAACTGTAACAGGCCTATTTTACAAACAGTAGAATCAAAATGGTTAGCCAAAACTCTTTTGTAATGAATATTTGTATTCCGATCAACTGATTTCTGAGGACAGACAAACACACACACACACACACACACACACACACACACGCACATGCACACATGCACACATGCACGCACATAATTATTTTTGCAGGGCTAACGTTCGAACTCATGACCTTGCACTTGCCAGGCAGGTAGTTGTGCCATGGAGCTATCTCTCTGGCCCCAACACACACATACTTTTTTTCTTTTTAACAACATGATCAATTTTCCTTCTAGAAATTACAAAAAAAAAAAACATTGAGAAAACATGCCGAGAGGCAAACAATGTATTTAAGCTATGATAAAAACCTCCTTGTGATTTTGAGCAGTCTGAAATGTGTTTTATGAACACTAAAAATAAACTTTTGCATGTCTTTAAAGGAAATATAAATCAAAGAACAATATTTTTGACATAATTTCATAGTTTGAAATCATTTTATGTCAGCATCTGCACATAATTCATGTGGGTATCTAATAAATTGTTAATATCTATTTCATAGCACATTTTGGAGAAATTGTGAGCTTGGTTCCAATCCTCTGCAATCACACAAATATCACCATGCAATTAGCTATATAAATTTTATGTTTTTCAGTGCAGATAAAAAATACATTATGCTCTGTATGCCATATTCTATGAAGCATACAGCATCATTCTGTCAAAAAATATTGTCCAAATGTAAGGAAATGTTGAGTTGAGGAAAAGGACAGTAAAGTGGGTGGAAGAAAGAGATATTTATATATACAAGAAGGATGGCTTGTACAACTGTACTGTGTATTTCTGTTGGTCTAAGGAAAGAAGCAGTTAATGCTTAATTTGTATTGTCTTTGTTTCTTTCTATTTTCTTATATACCTTTTCTTTTTTTTTTTTTTACTTTTAGTAGGAAATAACATTGAGAGTTTCAAAGCATGTTAGTAGGACAATCACAATAGTTGATATAAAGCATATTGTCTTCATAGTACTTGTTCAGAGTACAAGATGTAGACACGATAACTTTTCTAAACATTATTGGTACAAATATTTCTTATTGAACTAAGAGAAAGTAGTTGTTTACATAGAGCAATATTTGATAATTGTAATGGGTTTTTGACAGAACTGGCAATGTCAGAAGCTGTTGATTTGAGACTTTTACAGCTCAGCATTCTAATCTGGCTTTACATTTATGTACATTGGTTTAACTTTTCTGCTGTGTGATTAAGGCCAAGTTAAAACAATACCTATATAATAAAACATGTAATTTTCTTATCTGACAAGGTCAGTCAAATTCCCTCAGTATTTACCTTGAAACCATGTACAGCATTTTGTAGAATGTTCGTAAGTGTTAGCCATCTGGATGACTCACAGTCATTGGTTGACTAGTTTCCTCTCTGTGAAACGCTGAGAGAATGGGTGACTCTTCTTAGGCACACTATACATCCTTGATCCCCTTCCTCTGTGGCCACATAATCTCCTTGAACAGAGAATTTTGGATACCACTGAGGTATAGGATATTACAGCACAGGGTCTCTTAGGTCCTGAATCCTTGCTGATCTTGAAGGGCTAGGATCAAAATATTGGTTATCTTTGTAGCCCTTCTTTTTCCCTAATTTTTGGTCTGAAATTTAAGTTCTTAACTCTCCAGAAGAGAAGCTTGGTGATGCTATTATTCTACTACATAGGTACTTGAGCTTATCATCACTGTCTTTCTAAATATTAAATGCCTTAGACTTAACATGTAGCTGGTGTGGTGGCGCACGCCTGTAATCCCAGCACTTGGGAGGCTGAGGTAGGAGGATCGATGCGAGTTCGAGACCAGACTGGGCTACAAAAGTGAGCTCAAGGCCAGCCTCAACTGCATAGCGAGACCCTGTCTCCAAAAGACAAAAAACAAAACAAAACAAAAAAAAACATGTAGCTGGTATTTTCCATCAATCATTGATATTCTAATAAATTCCTATAGAATGTGATTTAAGAAACACACCTTTTTACACAGAAATTTAGAAAACTAAGCATATGCAACATCATAGCAGGGTAATCCTGTGGCATTTTTCCTTGTCTTGTTTTCTCATTAATATCTTATATTTTTCTTTTAAAACATACATTTACTTGAGAGAGAGTATAGCAATAAATGAAATTACATTAGACACAGCACACATCTAGAAGACCAGAAAGACAAGCATTCCCAGCATGATCTTATATACATTTTCTTCTTCCATTTTTTCGTGCATGTATCTAGTAGAAGACAACATTATGCAATACAATAAATGCTGTGAAATTCATATTAGTTTGTTCAGTGAAATTCTATAACATTTGCATTTTTCTGTTTTAATACCATTTTGTACTCTTTACAAATTAAAAGTTAAAGATGTGTTGTCTTAATTACAAAATATTTAATTGATGGAAATTCTAATGATCATTTGAGCTTTCAGTTGTTTGTTTCTTTTTTACTGCTATTGTTAGTTCCTGACTAATAAGACGGGTGCATGCTAAAAGTTGGGAAACATTTTTCAGTTTTAAAAAATGCACTGAGTGTATTTTCCATATTGATTAAGTCTTCCTTGAATAAAATCTTTGAAGCATGTGATGCTATTTGACATAATTTTATTCAGAATTAATTGGCTTTCAAAATTCAAATCAATCCTCTCCAATCACGCTGTCATTTCATAGGCTAAGTTTATGTAATACTATACATCCATTGTTGTCATTTCAAATATTGTCCCCTGCACATCCATGTGTGATTGACTGTATGTTAAGCAAACACTTTCTTTGGTGCATAAGATGCAACTCTTCATTTTAGATATTTTTCCTTGAGATTGTAGAAATTCAGTTGAACTTTCAGACTCCTTTTCTTATCTAGCGCTCTTGTCACTTTAAAATATGTGTAATTCTCCATATAAAGTTTTTATACCTCAAAATCACCTATATGAGTGAATCAATTTTGCCAGTATTAAGCTGGGCGTGGTGGCGCACGCCTGTAATCCCAGCACTTGGGAGGCTGAGGCAGGAGGATCGGTGCGAGTTCGAGACCAGCCTGGGCTGCAAAAGTGAGCTTAAGGCCAGCCTGAGCTGCATAGCGAGACCCTGTCTCAAAATAGACAAAAAAAAAAAAAAAAAAAAAAAAAAAAAAAAAAAAAAAAAAAAAAAAAAAAAAAAAAAAAAAAAAAAAAAAAAAAAAAAAAAAAAAAAAAAAAAAAAAATTGCCAGTATTTTTAGTGATATTTAGAGTGGCAATCCATTTCATTTTATTTTGTTCAGATCCATCTATGGAATCTATATGTATAGATTCAATAGTTTCATGAAATTAAATTTTCAAATAATAGGGCTTGGAAGCAAAGAATTACTCGTCAGTGCATAAACTACAGAGTAAATGTTGGGTTAGTCATAGAAAATCTACCATTACTGTCATTGTAGAATCCCTGTAGACCACCTGGAAGAAGAAGAAGTACAATGTCACTAATGAGGTATAACTTGAAAATTTTTTTTCTTTTTTCTTTCTTTCTTTCTTTCTTTCATTCTTTCTTTCTTTCCTTCTTTCTTTCTTTCTTTCCTTCTTTCTTTCTTTCTTTCCTTCTTTCTTTCTTTCTTCCTTTTTCTGTAGCAGTCAGTCTCAACTAGTTATGTGATGTCATCTACCTTATGTTACTCAGGTTATAGACTCGATATTTACTGAGAATCATCAGTGCTCTAGGATTTTAGGATTGTTCATGTTTCCTACCTTTAACTTCAAGTTACAGCTGAGTTGGAGATGCAGCTGAGGGCACATCTGTGTTAGCACCTAATCTAATTGTACTGAGCCTGTCTTCTGAGGCTTTCTGTCCATTCACTGACTTGTCCTTTGTAATCATGCAAGTCCTAAGTGGCACTGTCTTCCAATATGCGACTACTGGGTTAGGTTGAGAGTTTGTTATTTAGTGTAGCCACCTTTGTTAACCTGCTTTTCTAGATCTGTTGAATGACTTACTTACCGTAGCTTCTACATCAGTGATTCATCTATTACCTTCTACTTTTATGTGACAGAAATGGCTTCCTTTATTGAACCCCTGAGCAATCTTCTGTTATTGTCATTTTTCTTTTCTCAGCAGCATCCTTACCTTTTATATTTTCCATAAGAGCTGATGAGCATTAGAGTCTTGCTCTGAATTAGGTTGACTGATCAAGGAAAGTTAAACTTTCTCAGTGTTAGCAGCATGTCTGTTTTGTTTTATTATCACTCATCTGGTGATAGTAGTGCTTTTGATTTCCTCGAGACAATTTATTTCCCTTTAAAAAAGATTAGCTACATGGCACAAAAGAACTGTTTTTAAGCCTGCCAAGAATTTTGGCATGTCTCCCTCATTAATCTTCACCATTTCTAGCTCTGATTTAAAGTGGAAGCATATGATTCTTCACTTCACTTGAAGACTTAGAGATCCTTAAATGGTTACTCATTGGCCTAAGAACAATACTTATGTGTCTCAGGCAACAAGGTTGTTCATGGAAAGGAGGAGAAATAGGTAAGTGAGAGGCCAGTAGGGCAGGTGAGTACAACACAGCATTCACTAAGTTTGCTTTCATAGGGCTATAATTAGGATACTCAGAACAATTATAATACCTGTATTATAATTTTTGCTCATAGATTTCCATACAGATATAACAAAATGAAAGAAATGAAATATTTTAAAAATCATTGAATGGTGACTCAGACACAAAATGAGCATATGTTGTTACAAATAAAGCCATGGTAGACTTTCTGGTCATAGTAATTGCACTGACTTTCTATTTGTAAAAATCCAAATATGTAAAGCGCAATATGTCCAAGAACAACAAAATGAAGTTGCTTTTGGTGTTTTTAATGTCAGCATTCATCAACAGTTAAAGCAACCATTAAATAATGTGAATTTGTACTGTCAAAAATACAATGAATACCCTTATTACATTGAAGGTATATTTACATCAATCCTATTTTAGTATTTTCTCTTCAACTCTCCTTAATTCATCTCTATATCTGTCTTTATCAGCATTTTATCTCTATCTCTTTATGTAGGTCAAGCTTAATAAAACTCTAAGCAATGTAGTCATCTTATTACCATTTATCCATGTTTGTAAATAACATGTATTTTGGTTACTTTTCTCTATGTGGAGACAAAAGCCTGACACCCAAAGTTATTTAACTTTGGAAAAGTTTATTGTAGCTCAGTAGGTAGAGGGATCAGTGCATAGTTTGCTGGATCCAAGGCAGACTGACTCAGCAGAAGTACAACACTGGGGAAAAACACTTCACAGAAGGCAAAAGGCAGCAAACTGTTGAGTGACAATCATCAGGTGACAATCATCAGGTGACAGAAGCCATCTTCAGTCCCTTAGAGTCTATTAAAGCTACTCATTCCCAGGATGGAAATTTGATTCGAATTACAGTAAACCTGTACAAAAGTTACTGTGGTATCATCATTTTCAGTATATTGATTCTTTCTACCATGAAAAAAGGATATTTTACATTTTCCAACAGTTCTTTGTTGTACTTCTGCAGAGTATTATAACTTTCAATGTATATATATATATATATATATATATATATATATATATATATATTTTGCTTATTTTATAAATTGATATGAAAGCATTCAATTTTTAAATGCTATTGTGAAGGGTATTGTATCCCTAGTTTCTCTTTGATTGCATCTGGTTTTTTAGTTTAAAGAAGCTCAGTTGATTTTTTGAAGTTTGACTTTATATCCAAATATGCTCTCACATTTGGTAATTAAATCTAGAAGTCTTTTAGTGGACTATTTGGGGTCTTTTATGTAAAGTACAATGCCACTGCAAATAACGATAATATAGCCTTTGTTATGCTATATGTCTCTTTGTCCCGCCAAAGGCTCATGAGTCATGGGATGGGAACTTCTAGAGTTTGAGGCTTGATTCATGATCCCTGGGATTATGTGTTTTAGTACTGATGGGATTGTGGTTCTAAGTACATCTGAGATTATGGGTGTAGCATAAGGCAGATACGCTGAGGCGGAGAGCCTGATGTGATTTAAAGAGAGACAGAGAGATAGACTGAAGGTGTTGCTCTCTGCTCCCTTGGTTGTTCCATTGCCTGTGTTGCCATTGTTGCTGTTCCACCACCATGAACTGCTGCTCTCTGCCATGTGCCCCTCAGCCTTGGGGCTGGCTGAATATAGACTGAAGCTTCCAGTAACTGTGAGCTAAATAAACCTTTCCTTCCTTAATTTTGGGTGTCAGGTATTTGTCCAAGCAATGAGAGAAGAGTAACTAAGATAGCCTCTTACTTTTCTATCTTTTTTTTTTTCTTTTTATTTCTTTTCTTGTCTAATTGTTTTAGTTTATGTTTCCAGAACTACATTAAATGTAAGTGGTAACAGATAACATCCTTGTCTTCTTCCTGTTTCTATAGTAAATTTTGTAAGGTTTGACAATTTAGTATGATGCTGATTATGGGTCTGGCATAGATGTCCTTTATCAGACTGAAATAAAGACATTCTATTCCAAGTTTCTGTAATACTATTTTTTGAGTATAAGTGGATTTTGGACATTATTAAGTGCTTTTGCTATGTCTGTAAACATGACCATGTGATTTGGGTCTTTGACACTATTGATATGGCGTACTAAATTTATTGATTTTGATATGTTGAACCAGTCTTGCATTCCTGGGATGAATCCCACTTGATCATGTATAAACTTCCTCATGATTTGCTACATTATGTTTGCTAACATTTTATTAAGGATTTTTGCAAGTAGGCTCATTAGACAGAGTTGGCAGTATATATCTTTTTTGGTTGAATCTTTGTCTGGCTTTGGTGTCAGAGTGATTCTTGCCTCTAGGAATCAGTTAGGGAGAATTGATTCTCTTTCATTTTCATTAAAGCGTTTGAGGAGTATTAGCATTAGATCTTCTCTAAATTTCTTGCAGAATTCAGCAGTGAATCCATCGAGACTTGGGCTTTTGTTTTTTGGTAAGTTTTTAATTAAATTTTCAATCTCATTGACTGATAATGAGTAAATTAGAACATTAATCTTCTTGATTTGGTTTTGGTAATATGTATGTATCATGAAATAGAAATATTTTCTGTGTGTTCTATCTCACTGTAGTATGAGTCCATGTAGGTAATATGATTCTATGAACTTTCACAGAATCCATTCTGATTTAATCTTTTTCATTCATAATTTGCATAAGGTTGAGTCTTTTCTCTTTTTTGATGAGGTTGTCTAAGTGTTTAACACTTTTAATTAGTCCTTCAAAAAACCAACTCTTTAACTCCTTGATTCCTTATCTAGTTTTCTCAGCCTAAATCACATTAATTTCTACTCTTATCTTGAAAAAAAATTTCCCACATATCAGGTTCATTTTTTTCTTCTTTTGTTAGAAATTTGAAGTTCAATATGAGGTTGTTCATGTGAGTTTGTTCTGTTTTCCTCATGTGAGAATTCATTACTATAAAACTCTATCTTAGGATTGCTTTCACAGTGTATCATTAGGTTTGTTATATTTTATTGTTCTTTCCATTTTATTGTATAATTCATTTATTTTCTTCCTTAATTTCATCTATGACACTGCTTGGTCAGGATGTTATTTAATTTGTAAGTGTTTATCTTATTTATTTATTCATTTATTTAGTTGGCCATTGAATTACAATTTCATTGTTCTATGATCAGAGTAAATGCATGGAATAATTTTAACTTCCTTGCGTTTTCTGTGGTATGTTTTTTGTGCTGGCGTGTGCCTATTTTAGAAATGGTTCCTTGAACTGCTGAGAAGAATATACACTCTGAAGGACAACCTGCTCCGGACCCCCACTTCTGTCCCTCTCAGATAGGAGCTTTTATTCCCCCAATGAATTTATTCTGCTCATAATAAAGAAGAATATCCATTCTGATGTTGTAAAGTGAATCACTTTGTAGACATCTCTTAAATCCATTGCTTGACAGGTATGGCTTAGTTCTGATAATTCTTTGTTGAATTTTTGTCTAGTTTATCTGACTATTTGTGACAGTGGGGTATTAAATTTCCTAATTTCAAATTTGCTGATGTCTATTTGATTTTTCATATCTGTTATTATTCATTTATGTACATACATGCAACTGTATTTATGTTCATATATTTCTCTTCGGAATTTTCCCTTTACAAGTGGGTAGTGATTTACTTTGTCTCCTTTGATATCATCGTGACTTGAAGATTATATTGTCTACCAATAGAATAGTAACTTGTGTTTTTCAGAGGATCCTGAAGCATGGTATGTCATTTTCTATTCCTCATCTTTCTATTACTTTTGTTTCTATTTCAATAGACGGTCTACAGGGCCTCACCATGTATATTGAACTCCTAGTGATCCACCTGCGATGAGCCTCCCAAGAGCTGGGATTATAGGCATGTGCCACCACGCCCAGTCTCAGCTGCAATCTCAGTGTGCCCAGGGGGCGTGGCCTGCACAGAATAACTGGGAGTTGAAGCCTTCCTGCTGTGTCTATCTAAGCAGGCACTTTGATCTGTGGAGCTGTTCGGCTGGCCCTTGTCTATGACTTTCTTTTTGCATAAATGAATTTCTTGTACACTCCTGGGCCCAGCTGGGCTGCACAGGGTTTGAGTGGCTTTTGCTGTTGCCCTAGGATCTACTGCATCATGCTGTACTGAAAAAAAAATTAGAAATAATATTTTTACTGCTCAAAAATTTCAAAAGTCTAAAAATCAGTATGACAAGTATAAGATATCTCTAAGGAAAACTATACAACATCATTGGCAAAAATTAAAGTAAAACTAAATATGTATCAGCAGCTTTGGGCCAGCAAGAAAGCTCAGTGGAGTAAGCACCTACTTAGGCAAGTACAAGGACTGGGGTTTTGATCCCCAGCATGCCACACTGGTCTCACATCTGGGTTCATGGAGCAGGCCACTGAGACTGGCCATGGTGTTGCACATCTGTAATCTCAGCGCTGGTGTGGCTGAAAATAGGAGGATCGCTCTGATTCCAAGCTATATAGTGAACCTGGAATCAAATACATTACAAATAGAAACAAACAAACAACAAAAAAAAAACCTTAATCTTTTAATAGTGTGATTTCACTACATCTCTATCAATATACTCAGTAGAATCTCAATTAATATTCTAAAGTTGGTGTCAACGTGTTTGCATAAATTCAAACTGTGATGGTCTACTGAGGCACAAGAAAGATCAAAATTAAAAAGAGGAAACTTTAGTGGCCAGTAGGCTTCATAGTAGTTAATACATTCATTTGATCCTATCTATTTGCTGTTAGCTGTTTAAATAATATAATGTGTGTGGAAACCTGTCTGAAATTATTTATGTAAAGATTTCCTGTTACTTGTTGATTTCATTTATAATTCTGTATGTATGCTTGTCAATACATAAGCATGTTTATGTGCCTACCTAGGCACTTTCATTAGAAACAATATTCATAGTGTCCAATGAAGAGAGATGAACTTAGACATAAGTTGATATAAAACAATTGCCAACATACCACATCAATATGACATTACTTTTAGTGGTCTTGCAAATATAACTCAAATTAAAATAAGCCAGATCAAAATGAATATATACAGCATGATTTTGAGTAAAATAACCTGAGTTATGAGGTTAGAAATGAGTAATTTAGACTTTTGGACTGGAGAGAATAGATAATTACTAAAAGGATAAGAGTGGAAACTTAAGGTTTTATCTGTGTTATGTGAAAATTTGTTATTTTTATAACTCACCATACTGTGACTTGGGCAATTTGTGTATTTTATTCAATATATATATCAACAAATTTAGAAAAAAAATTGTTCAAATCAACAATGAAGATTAATGTCCATAAAATAATCTATGCAACATAAAAAGCTTATTAGACAAAGATGAGATATTGGTCGAGAAAAAGACAGTGATGCTTTTTTGGGACAGTATTCAGAAGCAATCATTAAAATATGAATTTAAGATATAATACAGGGTTGTGGATATAGCTCAGCACTCTAAACACCTGAAGCACAAGTTCCTGGATTCAATTTCCACCAGCTGTGCTGAGCGGGCCGCCTAGTCTGGCTGTGGTGGTAAATGCCTGTAAATCCAAAGCTGGGGAAGCTAAAACAGGAGAATCACTAAGAGTCTGAGCTGCATAGTGAGAACCTGTACCAAAGAGATAAGAAACGAAAAAACAAAACAAAAAAACTCCACATAATATAGAAAACAAACAGAATTTTAATAAGTTTTATAAGATAGTAATAAGAAAAAGTATATATTAGATATAAAATTTATAATTCTACTATTGTACACTAGAATCAGATTAATATGCTTTTAATAATTTCCTAAAAACTCATTTATGGAGACTTAGAAGATTGCAAGGTTTCCCAACACATAGGGAATATTTAAGGACATGGAAATGGCAATTACCCTGATATGTCTATTGCACATTGAACACGTGAATGAAATTATTGCATTCTACATCATAAGCATGTATGATTCTTACGTATAAATTAAAAATAAAAAAGGCGAGTCTACTCTATACATTTCAATATGCAAAAATTTGATTAAGGTTAAAGATTTCAAGCAGAACTGAATAAACTTTAAAGTATTTTAAAAGAGAAGGAAAAGTTAGACAAGAAAAATGTTTACTATTAGTCTGTAAAGAAAAAAGTTCTTGCATTTGCAAAGTACATGTGATTGGAAGCAGCTTAGCAAAGAAAAGTGCAAAATATTTGAGAATAAAACAAAGAGAAAAAGTAGGAGGAAAGTAAAGGAGCCTGGAAAAGTAGCCAAAGGACAAACATAAAAGACATTTAAATATTTGACTTTAAATTTGTACTTAAAACAATATCTCAAGGGCATGAGAAGAAGAAAAATTAGAGACAATATGATGATATTGGATGTGTCTGATTTTCAATATTTTACTTGGAAGTTATTTCATTAGATTTCTTATTGATTTAGCTAGAAAATAAATTCTACCAACTTAATGAGAAGAAAATAGCTTGATTTTTAAATATCAGACATAGCATAAGATTTGGAAATTACACAGCTTTTGGACTACAGGTTGCTATCTTTGCTTAAGTATTACATCTAATTACATTAAGACACTTTTAATCCAATTACACACATTAGCATCCTTGATCCGTCAAGAGACTACTGAAAGCGATTTAAAAGCATGGTAAAATTTTCACATAAAATAGCTTTTGGATGTCTTTTAATTGCCATTTTTACATCATTTCAGATGTTAATAAAAATGTTCCCTCCTCATATAGTTGTGACTTCATATATCAAATGGCAATTAAACACCCCTCCATTTGTTCAAAAAGTTTGATCCTTAATTGAAAGCACACTATTTCCCTAGTAACTAGTCACTGAATACAGATGTGATTAATAAAATAGGTACTCATTTTTCTATTTTAATAATAAATCATTCATGCTTCTGTTCTTTTCATATATCTAAATTAAAACATCCTGAAATTGATATATGGTGGACGGTCAGTTTTACAAGTGTAGTTGATTTGTACAAGGAAGATAAGAGTTAGTGCATTTAACTCACGCTTTTTTTTTTTTTTTTTTTTTTTTGTGGGACCGGGGTTCAAACTCACAACCTTGCACTTGCCAGGCAGGCACTTGTGCCACGGAGCTATCTCCCCAGCCCTTTAACCAGCTTTTGCTAAGGAGTTGCATGAGTTGGAGTTGACATAGTAAGCTGCACCAATGTTTTTAATTGTGCTTAATGGAAGCATCACAGATAGAATAGTAGGTTACTGGACTGGATTACTAAAGAAGACATATTTCAGTCACAACTACATAATCAGAATTGACATCATGTTTTATTTCTCTCCTTCTGTCGAACTAAAGTTACTCAGCTCTGGTGTCACTTGTAGAGTCCCTGGCCTGAGGAAGAGGAATTGTCAGAATCTTTACCAGGTTCTTCATAGTAAGACCAACCCAAAGGATAGTCTTCTGATGGGAACAAATCCTAGGGGAAGTATGAAATGTCAGTAGGCTTAGTCAAATAATCATCTGTATTCATGAAGCAAAACATAACAAATCCAACAGGAAAACAATCTCTACAGTTGTACATCAAAAGAGCATTGAGTACTGAATTACATAAAGCAATATTATTTTCTCTTATTAGAAAAGGGGCAAGAATATAAAATTGACTAGACTGCTTTAGAGGTTTTTAAAAATTTTAATTCATTTCATATTGTAAAATCACTCCACTATATTAATAAATAATGATATGGACATTGGGAAATAGGTTTAAAATCATGGGAGATGCTGTGATATGTTTTATTATATATGTTAATTGGCCTCATTTATGTTACTAGGTGATTGAAAATATTTTTTCTTGACTCCCATGTTTTCATAATAATTGTGTGGCTTATAATCTTATATGCAGAGTAACTGCAGCACTCTGAACGTAAGTGACAGGTCTGACTCTCACCTTTTCCATAATCCCAGCTGCTTGAGTCACTGAGCTCTGAGAACAATCACAGCTCATTCCTACTATTTTGTATGATGCGCCTCTCAGGTCATAGTGTCCATGTCCTACACCATTCTCACACCCACAATCTCTATAACACACCCTTTCCTATCTCACCACTTATGCCATTTCTACTAAACCCCTCTGTTAGACATAAAAGACACAGCTCAATAAACTGAACTTGGACTGTCCTTTCATGTTACTTTAAGACACCTCGTAGAGATCCCTCAAATTCATACTGGCTGTGTTCTGTACTAGGCCACCACTTTTTATCTGATAGCAATGATAAACAGTGTAATAAGTATTGTTACTCTCTTACTATTTGTTTATGCAATTTAATTTTTCAAATAATAAATATTTATTAAAACTCAGACTTGAAAATAATGAACTCAGAGAAAGTAAATCATAAACTGAATATACAGATATTTTTTGAAAAATAATATTTCATAGGCCCGCCCATGCTGACTGACTCGGCCTGTGCCCAGGTAGGAGCTCTCCACGGCTTGTGCACCAGCACTCCCAGCCACGTGAACTCTGCCTGCACCTGACTACACTGACCTACTGGGCCTGTGAACAGGTAGGATCTCTCTATGGTGTATGCTCCCTGTCCGACCAGCCACTGCAAATACACCACCACTTGCCCATGCTGACCAACCAAGCCAATGCCCTGGTAGGAACTCTCCACAATATGTACCCCACAACCACCAGCCCCCCAGCACTATGCTACTGCCCGCTCATGCTTACTGAGCTGGCCTGCACCCAGCTGCAGCAGAATGAAGCTGAGCACAGCAGGCAGACCCAACCAGGCACATCTGGATGGGATCAACATTGGTGGATCCGGACTCAAATTTCTATCACCACTAACAGCATAGACTCACCAAAGTGAGAGATCATACAAAATGACAAACAGAAGGAACAAGATGCAATCTCAGGTCCTGAGCCCACCCAGAACAAATCCTACACTAACATGTAAGAAAATGGGAGTTATACAGCCAAAATATCTGATTTGGTAGAATCTGAGGTAGACAGACAAGTGCAGAAATGTATAGAGGAACTCAGATCAGAGATAACGTCTGAAGTAAAAAAAATTCATCTCTAAATTAATAATATCTAAAGTAGTGGAACAACTGCAGAAAGGTGGAGAGCACATCAGAGCAGAAACAATCTCAGAAGCAGAGAACGAAAGGGTAACTATGAGGACAGACTAAAGAAGACATTGATAAGAAAATTAGAGGAGAATAGAAATATGATGTTTTCCCCAAATGACTGATATGGGACAGAAATAGATCACATGAAAGAGTTTCAAAGAGATATACAAGAAAATAAAATCTCAATCACAAGCTGACAACAGTGTATGAACAAAAATGAAGATAGAGATTTAAATCTTGAAGACATAATCACAGCTAGTGAAAAGGTAAAAAGGGATCTCCTAAAAACAACTAGAATGCAGGAACTCCAAGTAATATCAACCCGACAAAAAACACACCCAGATATATAATAGTCAAGATCCCAGAAATCCAGAAGAATATACTAAAAGCTGCTAGAGAAAAGAAACAGATCACATTTAAAGGAAAACCCATCAGAATAACAGCAGATTTCTCTACAAAAACCATGAAATCAAGAGGATGGAGCAGAGTGCCTCAAGTCCTTGATGAACACGAATTCCAACCCAGACTGTTGAACCCTGCAAAACTATCTTTTAACTATGAGCTAGAAGTGAAATACTTACACGGCAAGGAGTAACTAAGTATTCTGTTGATGTCAAAGCCAACCGCACACAGACTAATAAAAAACCATTTCAGAGAGGGACCAAAATGACCAAAAATCCATATATGAGAATACAAAGAACCCACCAAAGAGGACAAGGAATTAAATACAGGAGAAAAAGTGATAAGCAGTAATAAGTAAAAGACATGTCAACCATTAGCCATCACAATTCAGTTATAATGATCAATATAAATGGACTCCGTCCTCCAACTAAAGAAAATAGACTGGCATAATGGATAAGGAAGCAAAATCCAATAATATGCTATATACAAGAAACTCACTTAAATCATAAAGAAACTCATAGGCTAAAAGTGAAAGGATGGAAAACAATAATGCATGCCCCAGCATCTCAAAAACAGGAGGGATAGTAATCCTGTTTGCAGCCGATATAAACTTCAACCCAAGATTGATCCAATGAAATAAAGAAGACCACTACATAATGGCTAGGGGAAAAATACAAGACAAAGCGGTAACACTCGTAAATATATATGCACCCAACATGGGAGCAAAAAGTTATATAAGACTTATATTAATGGACATGAAAAATCAAATATCTAATACCGCTACCTTAACAGGAGACCTTAACAGTCCTTTGTCCCAAAAAGATAGGTCAAGCAGAAAAATAATTAGCAAACAAAAAGCAGAACTGAACCAGAATGTGGAACAAATGGACTTGGTGGACATACACACAGTGGTTCACCCAATCACTTCTGAATACACACTTTTTCAGCTAAACATGGGACATTTTCCAAAATAGACCACATATTAATGCATAGCTCATTCTTAAGTATATATAAGAAAACAGAAATTATCCCATGCATACTATCTGAACACAATGCAAGGAAACTGGAATACTTGACAAAAGAAATCACAAGAACCAGAAAAATACATGGAAATTAAGCAACATCATTCTCAGCAACCAGTGGGTTGCACATGAAACTAAAGAAGAAATTAAACAATATCTACAATTTAATGAAAGTTCAAATACCACCTACCATAATTTATGGGATGCAATCAAAGCAGTTCTTAGAAGGAAATTTATAGCTCTGAACTCACACATTAAGAACACAGAATGGAAACAAATAAATACTCTCATGGAGCTCCTAAATTGACTAGAAAAATAAGAACAAAGGAAAGCAAAGCCCAAAGATGGGAGGAAATTATAAAGATTAGAGCACAAATTAATTCAATCGATACAAAGAAAACAATATAAAGAATCAATGAATTCAAAAGCTGGTCCTTTGAAAGATTAAATAAAATTGATAAGCCACTAGGTAAGTTCATCAAAAAGAGGAAAGAAAGGACTCAAATTCAAGCAATAAGGAATGAAACGGGTGAAATTATTATAGACCCAGCAGAGATTCAGAGGATCATTAACAACTACTCTGAGTATCTTTACTCTCACAGCATTGAAGACAGAGATGAAATGGACAGGTGGTTAGAAAAGTACCAATTACCAAAACTGAATCAAGAAGACATAAGCGCGCTCAATAGCCCAATAACACTCAATAAAATACAAAATGTAATAAAAAGCCTACCGACAAAGAAAAGTCCTGGACCTGATGGATTTATCACTGAATTCTATAAGAAATTTACAGAAGATATAATCTCAATACTCTTCAAACTCTTAAATGAAATAGAAATGGAAGCAATCCTTCCAAAACCATTCCTAGAGGCAGGTATTACACTGATATCAAAACCAGAGAGAGATGCAACTATAAAAGAGAATTATGGTAGCCGGGCGTGGTGGCTCACGCCTGTAATCCCAGCACTTGGGAGGCTGAGGCAGGAGGATTGGTGCGAGTTCGAGACCAGCCTGGGCTATAAAAGTGAGCGCAGGCAGCCTCAACTGCATAGCGAGACCCTGTCTCAAAAAGACAAAAAAAAAAAAATAAAATAAAATAAAATAAAATAAAAAAAATAAAAGAGAATTACAGGACATTTTCTCTCATGAGCATAGATGCAAAAATTCTCAATAAAATCCTCAGCAGTAGAATACAGCAAATTATCAAAAACATTACATACAACAAGTAGGTAGGATTCTTCCCAGGTAGGCAAGGATGGTTTAGCATATGCAAATCTATACATGTAAACCATCCTATCAATATAACCAAAGCCAAACATCAGTTGAAGGTCTCAATTGGTGCAGAAAAAGCTTTTGACAAGGTCCAACACTCATTCATGTTTAGAGTCTTATAGAAAATTGGAATAGAGGGCCTCTACCTGAACCTTATAAAAGCTATCTATGACAATCCAACAGCTAACATAAATCTAAATGGAGAAAAACTGAAGTCTTTTACTCTCAGATCTGGTACAAGTCAAGTATTTCCTCTATCACCATCCTATCCAATATAGTTCTGGAATCATGGTAAAGCCATGGTTCTAATGATTCTGGAAGCCATTACACAAGAGAGAGAAATAAAATGAATAAGAATAGATAAAGAAGAAGTTAAATTATTATTTGCAGGTAACATGATAGTCTGCCTAGACTGAAAAAATGATAACAAGAAGCTGCTAGAATCAATACATAAATTCAGTTCCTTGGCAGGATACAAGGTCAACACAGAAAAGTCAATAGCATTCCTCTGCACAGATTACAAGCACACTGATAGAGAAGTTAGGGAAACAATACCTTTTCCAATTGCGCCTAAGAAAATGACATACTTGTGAATTATCCTAACTAAAGAAATAAAAAACCTTTCCAGTGAAAACTACAATACTCTAAGAAAAGAGATCCTAGAGGATTTCAGAAAAAGGAAAGATATTCCATGCTCCTGGATAGGAAGAACCAACATTGTGAAGATGGCCATACTCCCTAAATTGTTATACTGATTTAATGCAATACCTATCAAAATATCATCGACATAACTCACACAGTGAAATCTATCTCAAAATTTATTTGGAAACACAAATGACATAGAATTGCAAAGACAGTCTTGGGCAACAAAGACAAGGCAGGAGGCATTACAATTCCTGATCGAAAGTTACATTACAAAGCTACAGTGATAAAATCAGCATGGTATTGGCAAAAAATAGACTTGAGGACCAATGAAATAGATTAGAAGATGTAGAAGCCAGTACAAACACACTGAGCCACCTTATCTGTGACAAAGAGGCCAAACATTTTTACTGTAAATGTACTACTAATGTGTTTTGAAACAGTCATATTGTTATTTCTTATTAAATATGGTAAAAAAGAGAAAAAAGTAAATGACAAAAAGGATATTTCATAGAGAAAGTGTATTAACAAGATGTCCTTAGTGGAACTGTTTTATGACACTTTTTGAAATCTATTATGATTTAGCTTTAGAAATTTCACATGTTTGCAGAAAATATAGGACTAATACATTTATTTAAAAAATCATTTTATCTAGGTCTGGGGAGATAGTTTGGTGGTCTAAGCACCTTCCTGGCAAGTGAAATACCCCAGGTTCAATCCCTGGTACTTCACACCAGGCTGGCCTCAGATCTGGGCATAGTGGCATACACTTGCATTCCCAGATTTAGGGAGGCTGAGACAGCAGGGTTATAGGAGTCTGTTTTTTTTTTTTTTTTTTCCTATAGTGGGATCTTGTACGAAATAAATAAATAAATAAATAAATAAATAAATAAATAAATAAATAAATAAATAAATAAAATGTTTTATCTAGTTGCCATATTTTTGATGGCTCTATCAAATTTCAGAACACTTATCTCTTCACCTTCTTTTCCTAAGATCTTACTAGGATATTTGGATAGAGATTTGTGGAAAAGGAAAGTGAAGAGACCAAATGAAGTTTTGAGTAGAGGCCCAAGGATGTTAAGTATGAGTATACCTGCTCTTTCTTTGTGGGAAGAAAGCCTCCACCATGACTGCAAGTGGTCTCCCCTTGCTACTGCTTTGTATGAGCAGTGCTCTGGGGCTTGAGTTAAATGAGGTTACTGAGTTAGAGTGAACACATGACCCAAATTAATATGAATATATGTCATATTTAAATCTAGATAAAACAATGATTATGGTCCTGTCTTACCATCTGTCATTTTCTGGATAGGTGGTATTAGGGCTTAGACCTGAAACGTTCCCCAGACTTCTCATGTGTTCGATTATTGGATTATGGGGGTGCATTTCTCATGAGTAGGATAATCCATAGTCAAATGTGCCGCTAGAAGTTGGTGCCTCCCTGGAGGCAATGGGTCATAGGTGGTTTGAATTTGGAGGATAGAGCTGTCCTTGGCTGTTCTTGCTTTTTCTACTTCTTGAAAGCAAAGCATTCAACCACTTCCCTGTGGCAGGCCCTTCCACCAGGCAATTTCCTCATGGATCCAGTAAGGGGCTTTCACACTGTTCATTATTCTGTCAATCTACAGTGAGAGAAGTTCTCTAGCCTACCTACAGCTTGAAAGTTGATGCTGTTTAGTTGTACATTAAGTTGTTTGTAGCATCCATTAATAGTTTGATTGCATGTTTAACATCAACTCTATATTAGTTAACTTTCTCGTTGCGACACAAAATACCTATTTAGCTAAAAGGAAAAGAGGTTGATTTTGCCTATGACTTCAGGCATTTCTGTTCACAGTGCACTGGCTCCATGTCAGAAACACCATGACAAACAGGCACTTCAGGGAAAGAGTTTTACTCCTGGCAGCAGGGAAAGAAAGAAGTTGCGGAATTGGTGCTAGTGAAGAAATAAACAGGAATCTGACATAGACCCTGAAATCATTCCTATATTTTCACCCAGACACACCTAGAAGTGTGATTTATTCATCTGCTAGGGGTGTTTTTAACCGAATCAGGTTGGCAATTTGATTGTATGTCATAAACCCACAAGTTATAAGCCCCAATGCTACCACAG
Source organism: Myocastor coypus (assembly GCA_004027025.1). Classification (NCBI taxonomy): domain Eukaryota; kingdom Metazoa; phylum Chordata; class Mammalia; order Rodentia; family Myocastoridae; genus Myocastor; species Myocastor coypus. The sequence goes on from PVJA010000474.1 coordinate 48,632, forward strand.
TATTTCCTACATGAAAGAAAATATGTGTGGTTGCCATTTTTAAAGCTTTAAGACATTCAGGATGTAATTGCTTATGAAATAATGAAAATTTAACACAAATATATTTTCTGCATTACATTTTTCTTTTCCAGTATCAGGAATTAAACTCAGGACCTTGTACTTGCCAGGCAAGCGCTTATTCCACTGAGCTATCTCCCTGGCCCCATCATCATACTTCTTTAAAAAAAAAAATCTATTTCTGGACTTGGAGAGCAGGTCATTGGGACTGAATATAAGTGATATATTCTTTTTTTTTTTTTTCTTTGTGGGACTGGGGTGCGAGCTCATTATCTTGCACTTTCCAGGCAGGCACTCGTGTCACAGAGCTATCTCCAGAGCCCACAATATATTCTTTTTTGGGGAGTTCTAGAAATTAAATTTAGGACCTTGAGCTTGCCAACAAGTGTAGTGCTGCTGAGCTACATATACAACCCCCTAAGTGATATATTCTGATGGAACATGGAATACCATCTCAATTACTTTTCTGTCATTGCTGAGACAACGTACCCAACACCCAATGAAAAATGAAAAGATTTACTTAGCTCACAGCTAGTGGAGTTTTCATTTCACACCCGGGTGTCTCTAAGGCAGAGAGACACATGGCGGAAGTCAGTGGTTTATGGTGGCAGAAAACAGCACTGAGCAAATGAGGAGCAGCAGCTATTGCTGCAAGGCTCTGTCTCCCTTGTATCACCTCCTTCAGACTGTCTGTCCCTGGGTGGGTGCAGCACTCACTCTATTAATCCCCACATTGCATCATGAATTAATCAAAAGCTCTGGAAGTAGCCCTAATGACTGCATAAAACTTTGAGGGGACGACCAGATGTAAACCATAAGAAAGACAACTATTTCTCCACATTTAAGGAATAAGTATTATGTTTAAATAGTCAGTATTAACAAGTCAGAATTAATTCTGATTTTCCCCTATAATTTAGTCTTACTACCGTGTCGGAAGTGATAGATTGAGGAAGAGGAAAACATACATTTATGTTGAAAAAATACTAATGACTGCATTGGATTAGACTTGATAGTCATATTGTTTCTTGTGGGGTTGCTGATAAAAGGCATTTACGTGATAGTTATGCAGAGCTAAGAGATTTCTGGAGCCACCTACCCAAATCCCCTAGAATGCATGGCTAGAAACTAAAAGACAGACCATAAGGTCACAAGTCACAGCACATTGTCTTAAGGAAGACTGACCTGGCCCTTATTTCCCCACACTCCAATTCATCATTTAGATTATTCTCAAGGCTAGCCATTCTACACTCCACCCTGGGCAGCCCTGACCTTCCCCTTTCCCCTACACAGGTCCACCCCACATGCTGTTCCATTTTCTTTTATGTTTGCTTCCTAGTTCTGTCAACAAAAAGCCACAGAGGCTTCGTTCCTGGGCTGTCTTTGTGACCCTGTCATGCTGAGGGGTCTCTGGTAGGGACGGCCCCTCTGGTCCTCTTGGAATTTGGATGGGGCACTGACACAGTCATCTTTCGTCTTTGGCACTGTACCAGAGTCATGAATTATAACTGTGTTTGCAGGCTAGTTTTTAATTTCAAAAATAAAGATGTTAAAAATGTTTTCTGGTAAAAATACTACAAGTATGTGAGGAAAAAAGCTCAACATCTAAGGACTGTAAAAAAAAAATAAAAACAAAAGAAACAGCAACGAATCTAAGATTTAATTATCCTCCAGTTATTAATCTTTATGATGATACTGAGTGAGTTGTATTATGATTCCATGAAGTATTTTATCTTAAAAAATGTCCTCTGATACTCTTTTCATATTAAATCAATACAATTAGGCTTTGTTATTTGTTTGATCTTGGTTTTGCTTTCTCTTCACACAGCTATTTGCCTTGATTGGTCAAATTGTTACTGGATTCATTTATCTATAGTATGGCTTAGAACGAAGAAATAAATATTCTGTATTCCATTTTATATTAAATTTATTTTCCTCTAGATTATATTTACATTAAATTCATTTGCCTCTAGATGCACAGAATTTAAAGCTACGCCAATGAGTAAATAATTTTCTCTCAGCATTTATTCTCCTCTCCTTTAATTTCCTTTTTCAGTTCACCTCTGGGGAATCTCTCCCACGAGCTAAGAGCTGGGGAGAGCACAGGCAGGAACGGAAGGGTGGCATACATACGCTGCTCCTATTGGTGTCTTTATTCCCTCCCCTCCTTTAGTCACACCTGAAGTAATTTCCTCCAAGAGCAGCAGCTGAATCAAATGTTCAGTTCTTGTCCACAAACAAGTTCATTGCAATTTTTTGGAAGCAACAGCACTGGCTAGGAAATGGCTCTTCTTTGGAGGTCAGATCCTGCTAGAACGGCCTCCTCTGAGAGTTACAGAACAGACTGAGCAGCGCATTCTTCTCAGAGGGAAGAATTTCAGCTTGTAGTACCACTTTCCATCAATGTATAACTTTAATAGTTCTAACCTCTTCCCCTTCTTCCTTCAGTCTAAAGTAAATGCTACTACTGAAGGTCGCTAATTTCATAAAGCCTAAGAGTTGCCCTTTTATGTTTTCTGTTGCTTAGTTAAGCAATTTATACTTAGTTAAAAATACATTAATTTATATTAATGTAATTACATTAAATTGCTTTTGTGCAATCTCCTAATGAGCTTCCTGTCTCCTAAGTAGCCCTTGTTTAAGAAAATTGCTTGGTTTGTGAACTTTAAACACTTGAAAAAGATTTTCATAAGAAAGCATTTAAATCTAGGCCAACAAACTCAGAGTCCAGAGTCAAAGAACACACAATGTATTTTTCTGTGAAATATACAATTATAAATGCTTTTATATGCATTGAAAGAGTTCACTCAATATTTTGCAATCACATTTCCTCACGAAAGTCTTATTTTTTAATGTTTGTATGTTTAAAGCTAACGTAATTTCTGAAGGTAATTTCACACTGAAATGTATCATGTCAACTTACAATTTAACTATTCTGAGAGTTAATGTATTGGCTAAATATTATTTTTTCATTTAGATATAGAATTTAAAAGAAAATTGATTTTATCCTATAATTCCAATATTCAAGTATAATGTTATTCTTGTAATAAAAAATTCATAGCTTAGTAATATCTCAGAATCAGAACAGTAGATTTTCCACGTGCATACACACACATGCATATTTGCGTGCATACATGGATTAAGTTTTTTTGTGTGTCATGCTTCCACAAAACACTTAATTGTCTCATATCCTTGGCTTCTAATAATTAGCCCTTGTGTTGCAGAAAGATCCACAAGACAGTATTATCTTTTTCTTGCTGTTGTAATGTGTTCGAAAAAGTTTAAAAGTACTGCATACGTTTAAAATGTTAAGTAATATGATAGTAATGATTATCTTATTGCTTTCAGTGACATTATAATACTAATTTAAGTATACAGTTTATATTTCAAATTTTCTCCTTTTTAGTTTTTGTTTAAATTTAATTGGCACAGGTCTTACTATGTAACTTGGATTCATAGTGATCTCCTTGTTTTCAGCCTCCCCAGAGCTACGATTGGGGGCATATGCCACCATGCCAAGTCTCAGTGGCCACCTCAGGGTACCCGGGTCGGCGCAGGTGCAGCATGTGGTGCTGGAGGTAGACCCAGCCCATGACCTGTATAAGCAGTTGCTTAATCTGTGGAGAAATCGTCTCAGATCTTATTTTCAAATTTTCTACTTGATGAACGTTATAATTTATGTCTAGTTTCCCCCCCAAAGCCTCATGTAGTCATTGGGTGGGGACTTCTAGAGTTTGAGACTTGATCCATGATCCCTGGGATTATGGGTTTTAGTACTGATGGGATTATGGGTAGAAGTACTTCTGGGATTATGGGTGTATCCTAAGGCAGAGGCTAAGGTGGAGAGCCTGAATGTAATATAAAGAGAGACAGAGAGACAGGCACGAGCTATTGCTGTTTCTCTGCTGCCATGTTTGTTTAGCTGGCTCTGTCACCATTTTTGCTGTTGTTCCGCTGCCATGAACTGGATGCTCTCTGTCATGCTCCACTCAGCCTTCAGCCAGCCAAATATGGACTGAAACCTCCAGTAACTGTGAACTAATAAACCTTTCCTTCCTTCCTTCATTTTGAGTTTCGAGTATTTGACCCAGCAATGAATAAAAAGTAATTAAGACAATGAGTAAAACAACTCACAAAGATTTTCTTTAAAATTTGTGGGTTGTCTTTTCATTCTGCTTATAATTTCTATTGATTTGCAGAAAATTCTCAATAGCAGGAGGTTTTAGTTATTGATTCTATCAAGTATTTCATGTGTAGATTTATTTTTTCTTCATGAAATATTTGCCTAAACCTATATCTTTGAGATTTCCATGTAATTGCTCTTCCAGTATTTTTAGAGCTTCTCTTCAACTGTTTACATCTTAGTCAATTTTGACTGTAATTTAGTGTATTGTGACAGACTGGGGTCTAGTTTTAATTTTCAGCATGTGAAGAACCAAAATTTCCAGCACAACTTATTAAAAAGGCTATTTTCTTCCAGTGAATATGTTTGCGCCCTTTATTAAAGATAAGCTCACTGACTGTGTTTGCAGATGTATCTGCATCTTCTAATCTAGTTCATTGATCCTTGAATCTGTTTTTTGCCAGTACCATGCTGATTTCATCACTGCAGCTTTGTAGTATAATTTCAAGAAAGGGCTTGCAGTGCCACCTGCCTTGCTTTTGTTACCCGGGATTGCATTTGCTATTCTAGGTCTTTTCTAGTTCCAAATAAATTTTAGGAATGATTTCTCTATATCTGTGAAGTATTGGTGATATTTTGGTAGGGGTTGGATTAAATTTGTAATTTTAGGGGTATGACCATTGTCACAAAGTTGGTTTTTCCTATCCAGCAGCAGAAATATCTCTCCATTTTTCTAAAATTATCTACCTTCTCTTTTTTCAGAGTGTTGTAATTATCATTCAAAAGATCTTTGACTTTTTTTTGTTTTACTAGTTATTTCATTTTCGGGGATGCTATTTTGAGGGTATTGCTTTTCTAATCTCAGTGTGTTGTTTTTCTGTGGAGAGGAATGATATTGAATTATGGGAATTGAATTTGTAACCTGCTATGACACTGAATTTGTTTATTAATTCTAACATCTTCTTAGTGGAGTTTTTTGGGTCTTTCAAGTAGAGCATCATGTTATCTGCAAAAAAATGATAGTGTAACTTTTTCTTTACTTATGTTTATTCTACTATGTTGATTCTTTTGTGCTATGGTTCTAGATAATGATTCCAGAACTATATTGAATAGGAGAAGTGATAGAGGACATCTTTGTCTTGTACGTGACTTGAGTGTTAAAGATTTCAGCTTTTCCCCATTTAGAACTCTCTTGTAAGTTGGATTATGATACATAGGTTTTATCAGATTGAGGTAGAGGCTATCTATTTCAATAATCTGTGGGACTTTGATCATGAATGTGTGTTAGACTTTGTCAAAAGCCTTTTCTGCATCAATTGAGATGACCATGTGTTTTTGGACTTGGTTTTATTAATATAGGGTATTAAACTTATTGATTTGTTTATGTTGAATAATTCTTTCATCCCTTGAATAAATCATATCTGGACATGCCATATCATCTTCTTAATGATTTGCTATATTCTATTTGCTAGGATTTTTTTTTTTTTTTTGTCTTTTTGAGACAGGGTCTCGCTATGCAGTTCAGGCTAGCCTTGAGCTCACTTTTGTAGCCCAGGCTGGTCTTGAACTCACACCGATCCTCCTGCCTCAGCCTCCCGAGTGCTGGGATTACAGGCGTGAGCCACCACGCCCGGCCCTTTGCTAGGATTTTATTCAGAACTTTTGCATATATGTTCATGAAGGAGGTTGACTTGTAGCTCTCTTTTTTGATTGAATCATTCTTTCTTTTCTGTAGCAGTATAATATTTGCCTCTGTGAAAGATTTTGGTAGTACTACTTCCTCTTCCATTTCATTGATGAGTTTTAGGACTTTTGGGATTATGTCTTCTGTAAATTTCTTGGAGAATTCAGCTGTGAATTCATCAGGACCCTGACTTTTCTTTGTCAGTAGTTATTTTTTTTTTTATTACATTTTGTATTTCATTGGCTCTTATTGGGTTACTGAGAGTTCTTATATCTTCTTGATTCAGCTTTGGCAATTTACACCGTTATAGGAATCTGTCCATTTCTCTTGTGTCTTCAATTCTGTAACAGTAAAGATTTTCTAAGCAGTTACTGATGATTTTCTGAAATTCCACTGGGTCGGTAGCAAAATTAGCCCTTTTCATTCTATTTTGCTTCAGTGGGTTTTTCTCTTTCCTCTTTTGATGAGGTTAGCTCTGGGCTCACCAATATTGTGTAATCCTTCAAAGAAACAGGTTTTTCTTTTATTCATTCTTTGCCATTTCTTTTTTTTTTTTTTCTTTTTTTTTGATTCAACTGCATTAATTTCTGCTCTAATTTATATTTGGGCTTGCAGTTTAGTTTGTTCTTCCTTTTATAGACTCTTGCATTTCAACATTAGGGTATTTATTTGTTCCCATTCTGTTTCACTAATGTATGAGTTCACAGCTATGAATTTCCCTCTATTAACTGCTTGCATTACATACCACAAATTCCAATGTTACTTAAATTTTCATTGAAATACAGATAGTTTAATTTCATCTGTAAATTATTGTTTGTTGAAGAGGCTATTAATTAATTTCTATGTATTTATAGGCTTTCTGTGGCTTCTTTTCTCATTTGTTTCCAGTTTCATTGAACTGTGGCCAGATAATATGCATGGTATAATTTATGTTTTCTTGCATATATTTAAGCATGACCAATGTACTAGTATGTGATCTACTTTAGAAAATTCCCCATGTGGAGTTGAAAAGAATATGTATTCAGATATTGTTGGGTGGAATATTCTATCAGTGTCCACTATGTACACTAAGTCCTTTGCCTTTCAAACTCTGAAATTCTTTATGAGTTAAATGTGTCTCTTTTAAATAGTATATTTTTGGATTTTGCTTCCTAATCCATTCTGCCAGTGTAGTTTTTTATTTGGAGAATTGAGTCCATTTACATTGGTGGCTATAACTGAGATGTATTGACTTATAGTTGACATTATTTTCCTGCTGTTGTTTACCTGTTTTTCTCCTGTGTTTAATTGTTTTCCTTATTTGGTGGGTTCTTTTTGTTTTTGTTAATGGAGTTGTGGTCATTTTGATATCTTTCTTAATATCTTTTAGTACTCTGTTTCAAGTTGGCTCTGTCATCATAAATTTGTATAGTTGTTCTTTGTCCTGGAAGCATTTCACTTCTTCTTTTTTTTTTTTTTAAGAATTTTTTATTTTACTTTATTTTATTTTATTTTATTTTTTCTTGTTTCAGAACCTTTATTTGTTTATTCACTCGTTTTTATGGCCGGCTCAGCCCACCCCGAGGGCAGGCCTGGCTCAGTATGTGGTGCTGGGGATTGAATCGTGGTCCCTGAAGCCGCCCAATCTTTCCCAAGCAGGCACTTCTTCATTAAACTTGAAAGAGAGTTTTTCAGGGTATATCAGTCTGGGTTGGAATTTGTTTTCTTGCAAGGCTTGAAGTACTTTATTCCATTCTCTCTCTCTCTCTCTCTCTCTCTCTCTCTCTCTTTCTCTCATTTAAGATAGGGTCTACAGGGTCTCACTGCATATATTGAACTTGTAGTAATCCTTGTTTTCAGCTTCCCAGGTGTTGAGATTACAGGCTTGCACCACCACACCCAGTTTCATTTGCTGTCTCTGTGAATCCTGAAGATGGGTCCGGGAGTGCTTATCAGAGACTGAATCCCTGGCTCCTATATATGCCTAAGTAGGCACTTTAATCTGTTGAAGTACCTAGCTGACCCTATATACTGTTCTTGACTTAAAGGTTTGTGAAACAAAATCTGGCACATTCTGATGGGTTTTCCTTTAAATGTGACCTATTTCTTTTCTCTCTCAGGTTTTAGTACATGGTTTTTATGCTGAATTTCTGGGATCTAGATATATCTGGGAGTGGTTTTAATTGGGTTGGCATTATTTGGAGTTCTATATGCTTCCATTACCTGAATGTCAGATAATTTGCCCATACTTGGGAAATTTTATGGTATGACTTCTGCCCATACTCTGTTTATGTCTTTGGTATTGACTCCTTCTTCCTCATTTGTATTGGTCAGGGTTTTACTTAGAGGAACAGAACAGATATAATATAAGAAAAGATATTAACACAAAATATACATTTTATAAGGAATGTAAGATTGGCTTACAATAGTCAGCCAGAGTCTGATAAGGAAGCATGCAGACGGCATCTGCACACTCCAAACTGAAGAATTCAGTCTCAAAGTCTGAACTTCACTGCAGCACTCTAGGTAAGTCTCTATCCGTCAGCTGATGGGTCTGTGATGGAAGACTGAAGTGTCTGTAATGGACGCTCAAGAGTAGGCGATGGATAGTGAAAGATCCAAGCTGGAGGCCAAAGAGTCTGCGCTGCAAGCCAGATGGTGAAGTCCAGTCTGAATGCAAAGACTGACACTTCTCTGACGAAGTGAAGTCTCTACTCCTTCCTCACCCCTTTAAAAAGTCTCTTTACAGAGCCAGGCGCGGTGGCTCATGCCTGTAATCCCAACACTTGGGAGGCTGAGGCAGGAGGATCAGTGCAAGTTCGAGACCAGCTTGGGCTACAAAAGTGAGCTCAAGGCCAGCCTTAACTGCATAGTGAGACCTTGTCTCAAAAAGACAAAAAGAAAAAGTCTCCTTGGGCTCAGTCATTCTGACATGGGGGTGGAACCAATCATACCCTAGGATGGGCCCTTGATCCCACTCTAGGGAGAAAGGCAATCATATACCAGGCAGGCCCTGCTCATGCTCCAGGGAGGAACCAATTGTACCCCAGGGAGGGGCTCCCACCAACAGGGAACTGGGCTGCTGAATCATCTGGCCAAGTTGACACAATGTATCAACCACTACATCACTGACGCCTACTAGGCTTATGTTGTTCATCTTTGCATCATTTTGCAGAAGTGGAATTATTTTTCCCTGAATCCTAGTTGTTTTTGAGAGTTCTTTTCTTACCTCTTTCACTAGCAGCAACAGTGTCTTCAAAGTCTGAAAGTCAATTTTCCATTTCATTTAATAGGTTTTGCCAGTTTGTGATTGAGTTCTTTATTATCTGTATAGCTCTTTGTTTTATTTATTTATTTATTTATATTTTTACAATAATTAATACTTTGCATATTGTTGTCTTCATTATAGTTTTTGGAGTACAAGATGCAGTCATGATTTCTTGTCCAAACGTCATTAGTACATTTTCATTTCACACAGTGAAAGTAGCTGTATACGTATATAGTCCAATAGTCCATAACAATGGTGGATTATCAGCTCATCAGGCATGATCAGAAGCTGTTGACTTGAGGCTTTTGCCACTCAACATATTAATATGGCTTTCCTTTTAATATCTCATGGTTAGACTTTTCTGCTGGATAGTTAAGACCAAGATAAAGAAAGATTTACATCACACACAAAAAAGTAAATTTTGTATCTCTCTTAGTTACTTTGTACGTGTTGCTGGAAGAAATACCCAACACTCAAAATGAAGGAAGGAAAGGTTTATTTAGTTCACAGTTTGTGGAGGCTTCAGTCCATATTCAGCTGGCCCAAGGCTGAGTGTAACAGGGCAGAGAGCACCCAGTTTATGGCGGTGGAGTAGCAATATAATGGTGGCAGAGGTAGCCAACCAAACAGGGCAGCAGAGAGCAACAGTTCTATTCTGTCTCTTTGTCTCTCTTTATATTACATTCAGGCTCTCTGCGTTAGGATATCCGCCCTAGACCACACCCATAGTCCCAGCTCTACTCAGACTGATAATCACATCAGTACTAAAATACAGTAATCCCAGGGATCATGGATCAAGTCTCAATTTATAGAAGTCCCCGCCCAATGACTACATGAGGCTTTGTGGGGACAACTAGACATAAGCCATAACAGTATCTGACAAGGTTAGTCAGGTCTCCTCAGGGTTTACCCTAAAACCATGAACTTCGGTGTGCCAAACTTTGTCTGTCAGCCATTTGGATGAATCATGGCCATTGCTTGACCAATTGGCTCTCTGTATAAGCCTGAGACAAGGAAAAAAGGCCACGGAAGTGTATCGGTGCAATTTTGTAAATGGTTAATTTGCTAAACCTCTGTGTAACAATGCAGAGGCAATAGTATAGAAGAAATTGGAAATTCTAAACTTGAAATCTCTGAAACAGTAGCACCTGAAGTAAAGAAACAACTTCCAAAAGGCATAGAGGAATCAGATCAGTGAAATACTTCCAGGGAAAAGAACAAATGAAGAATTTCATGATGACAAAGGCAACCCTAAGCAGTTTACTAAAAGATATTCTAGACAAGGATAAAAATGATAATTCCATGAAGGATAATGGAAAGAAACCACAAAATAGGGAAGATAATTAAATACAGGAGAAAAAGAAGTACACAAAAGCATTCTATTAACTATTCTTTTATATATAGCAGAATAATATGTCCATCAGCATATTCTACAAATGGATTTCTCCTGCACCCTATGGGTCATGATTCTATCTAGGTCCATAGGGTGGATATCAGGGAAATAACAGTAGCTCAGTCCCACAAGTGACCCCTGGCCACCAGTAAGCATCATGGATACTGTCCACGTCCGCGACATACTAGTACTTTGTGAAATATCCGATCCCCTAACTGTAAGAAGTTGTGGTTATGTATTTGCAATTCCAGTGTTTATGTTATATTTAGACTTAGTAGTTCTTTACTACTATGGAAAATTTCTTAGCTGTTATCTTTGTATATATTCACCTATTCAAATTCTATGTGAGTATTGTGAATTGACTGTAAATTCATACATATGATACACAACATTCTGTCCTCTAAGTTGGAATCATGATTTGATTTGAATTTTGGAATGTTATTTTGAAATATTTAATTTAATTTTAATTAGTTGATATTTAATTAATTTTCTGATTATTGCTTAATTATTCTTTTTATGATTCAAAAAATAAAGTTTAGAATATCAACAATTTATGGAGAATACCCATTTCATATTTTGTTTAAGGCATTTGATATTCAGAAAGACAGTGATGTTAATCTCCAGTGCCTATGTTATAAGGAATAATATCATGCTTCTCTTCTGAAGAGTTAAAAACTTAAATTGTCAGACTAAATAATTTCAGAAAAAGAAAGGATACAAGAATAGCCAGTATGTTGATTCTAGCCCTTCCAGGTCAGTGAGGGCTCAGAACATAAAAGAATCTGTACTGTAATAGGCTATAACCCAGTGGTGTCCCAAATTTTCTGTTCAAGGAGATTATAGGACCACAGAGGAAAGTAACGTATGATGTACAACGTGCCTAAGGAGAGTCAGCTAGGAAAACATTCCTGTGTATTTCTTTGAATGTTCCATACATACATTCTATTTCTTTCATATTTTCTCATTCAGAGGTTCCATCGTTTTTCTATTCTTCTCTATGTTTTTATGAATATCTTTTTAGGAGCACTTTGTAATGTTTTCACTATATTTATTAAAACTTTTTTTTTTTTTTTTTTTTAGTTTGGAGATTATGTGTGATCTGATTTCCTCTACATCTTTCTGGAGTTGTTTACTTCAGATGTTATTATTTGAGAGATTTCAGGTGTGTGATATCTAGTTTCTTCTATGACAGTGTTTCCTGTTTTTGTTTGTTTGTTTGTTTTTGTTTTCTTGGGGTGGGCTTGGGACTTGAGAATGCCTTTTGCCCTTTCTTTCTGTCATTTTATATTTCAGAGAAAATTATTTTGAATTCTGTGATTTTTTTATGTGTAAGTTTGATAGTAGTAGCTATATCACTATGACGAAAGCCTTTATGTATGGATTTTAGTGTTTTCTCTTCTGTGTCAAGGTTTCTTGTTTTGTGTGTCTCTTAAGAATCTGCCCTGTCTTTGGATTGAGAGTGAGATAGGTTTCTGTTCAGTATGAACTTCTGACCTTTGGTGTAGTGCTTTAGTGAAGTTATTACCTAAGCACTTTTTGATATTATTACTGAAGAGAGATCATCTGGTGAAGGCAGATTTTAAACTGTAAATTTTTATTTAAATTAGTTGCCCTACATTCTGTCTGTTCACCTACCCTTGATGTATCCAGAGACTTCCGGGCAGACTTATTTCACCGCTTTCCCTGTTACCATCTCTCTTGAGAGAGACATAGAGCATCCTCTCCTAGGTCTCTGTCAAGCAGTGTGTCTCAGCCTAGTAGGTCTGGATCTACCAAGCTCCAACTCAGCCCACTGGGCTTGGGTCTGTCTGCTGTGCTCGGCTTCTTCCTGCTGCAGCATGTGGAATTGAACTTGCTGTGCTCTACTGGCTAGGTGTTTTGCTCCTGATTTAGCTTTGTTGATCTCACCCCTAGCCTCTCTGCAGGGAATTCAACTGCAGGATCTCACAACAGGCCTGCCCACTGCAGGTTTTGTGAGCCAGTCCCATTTGCTGGACCTGTCTGCTAGAGCTATGTTTGAAATATTTACCGAAGAGCTAGGATTTACCATTGCCATTTTGTTCTGTTTTTAGTTTATCTTGTCCTTCGTTAGTTTTTTTTTTTTTTTTTATGATTTCTTCTTTCATGTTTATCTATCTATCTATTTATTTATTTATTTATTTATTTTTGTTTGGGAGTTCGATTTTTTCATATTTTGCTTTTGTGTAGTTTTTTGCTTTTGTATATATCAAAGAGATTTCATACATTAGCTTACAGTTATAATATTCTATTTAGAACTGCTAATACTTTAACTTTGTGTGTGTATATGTGTGCATGTGTGTGTGTGCGTGTGCGTGTGCGTGTGCGTGTGTGTGTGTGTGTGTGTGTGTGTGTGTGTATTTGGTGGAAGGTGTCACTATGTGGCTTGGACTCATAGTTACCCTCCTGTATCAGCCTCTCTAGAACTGAGAGGTTACAGGCATGTGCCTCCATGCTCGGAGTTAGTTGCCAGCTGAGTGCACCTCGGGCATGGCTAATTTGGGATATGGTGCCAAGGACTTAACCCTGATCCCTGTGCTAGCCTAAGCAGGTGCTTTAGTCCACTGAGTTATCTTTCTAATATTTTAACTTTTTGTATATATGAGAATTACTCATTTTTGCCTTTGAATGTTCACATTTAAACTACAATTATGAAGTTATATCTATTTAATTTTGTTTTCCAATTATAATCTTCTGTGCTTTTACCTGTCAAAGTTTATAGATTATATAACTCACTCTCCTCTAATGTAGCAATGCAGTATTCTGGTTTTGCCACACTCACTATACTAATGTTTCTTAAATGTTGCTATGTTCTCATGTTGCTATTTTTTGTGCTTTTATCTCAACTTACAGAAATGATTATTTCCTTTAAGGTAAATATACTAGTCATCAACTCCCTTCACATTGTTTGAAAAACTATTGCTTCTCATTGTTTTTCATTGCTTCAAGCGCATCATGGTCTCATTCCCTTTGGTGTACGTGTCACCGGCTAAAATTTCGATTAATGGTAGTGGGAGTCGAGATCCTCCTTCTCAGCTGATGCTCTCTTTCTGTGTTCTCATATGGAGAAGGATACTGCATTTCTTCAGGCCTGAATCATATGGGAAATAATCCTACAACTGAAAGCTTGACCTCTGTGCTTTAATCGTATTCTAAAATGCCTGTTTCTAGACACCATTAAATAAGAAATTCCCCTTTCTTCATATTAATGTTGAAAAAATAAGTGTTCCAAGCACACATTTCAGCGTGGCACACAGTCCAATATACATTCAGGTATTTTCTATTCTGATATATTTAATTCCACTCCACTAGATTTTTAAAAATTAGTAACCATGTTGCATTGGCTGATTAAGATTAAAATGCTAATAAGAACTCTAGAACTCTTTTATATTTGTGTATCAGTGCACCACTGTGTGCTTAGGAAGGCCCTAGTCACATGCTATGACTGATGTTAAATAATTAGGACACTCGATCACAAATACGATTAGCAATTGCTAGCTATACAAGGGAATACCCTTTCTTAATACGTATAATTATTCCCTATTTCCATTTTTCACATTTCTTTTCCTGAAATTCAGAGGTCTTCTTGGCCTAACTTTTACTCTTTCTGCTTTAGTCTGATGTAATCTTTCCCAAAAACATTTTAAAGTCTAGTGTTCATTTTTAATTCTTCCAGAGAAACATTGCCAAATGACTACCATATGCCTTATTTTTTCTTTTGCTTCTTTAATTTAATCTAGAATTACTTATGCAAGTTGTGATTTTAGGTTGTGGCATTTTGAATATATTGCATACACACTGCCCACATTACTGATGACCATATATCTTCCACCAACACTTTCATTATTTTTGTAATAAGCAAACTATGCATTCTTTGTCATTTTTTTCTTCAATAATGGGATGAATCACTGTACCTTATAACACATTCAACAGAAAATGCAAGAAGTTGAGACATTTCTAAGATCTTAATCAAAGATCACTATGCATATTGTTAAAAACTGACCAGACTTTTGTGTGACAAATTTATGACTTTTACTCAAAATTATGAAATTCTGAAGAAGATAAGAGAACAAAGGAATCAAAGCAGTGCATAATAATGTGAAGTAGAAGCAAGTACTGCCAGCTTGAAAAACTTATGTGTACAGTGTTTGTTACAGAGATAGATATATTGACACATTATATGAGATATATTTTAAAGTAGTTCCAAGAATAAATACAATATACACTGCATCAAATTTTGTAGGCTATGGGTAATATTTTCTAAAACTGGACAACAGATTTAAACAGGAAGAATTCTTAAAGAATGATGAATTTCATCTATATCATACCATTTAACATTTTTCAATGCAAGGGCAGTGACATCACACTGTATTTCTTCTTTTTCACAATGTTATTATAAGACATTATAAGAGAAACACCAAAAGATTTTGTTATCCCATATTTTCATTTCATCAAAATTCTTAAAAGTATGAAAGAATAATCTTTAGCTTTCTATCTTTGCATTTCTTTTACTAATTTTATGTAAACACTGCACAAATTATGTGCCATAATTTTAAAAATATTTTATGCATGTATATGCAGAACATACAAGCTTACCAAAAATTTTTGCACACTTCTAATAAAGAAAAACTTGTATGAATACTGTAGTGCTAAATTATTGATACATCATGAATTTATGCAAGTTATTTTGCATCTCTATACTCACAAGCGGTTTTCAAGGTGGTGGCAAATAGCTCAGATGTTTACTAGTACAGTTACCTGATGCTTGGATAATGCTGTCATTGAGGTAGCTGCACACGCATTTTCAAGTTATTTTCTAAGGGTTGGCAGCAAGTGGGTTTTCTGAGATATATGACATCCTTCAGAGTGACAATGTCTGTTGACAAAACATTCTAATATTGCTTTCCTGATGTTTGCGTATATTTTTGGCAGACTCACTTAAAGTTGCTATTTTAGTCAACTTAGTGGCTATGCAGTTGCTTCCTGGTTTTCATAACATCACAATGAATATTTAAGTAACAAACTTTTTTTATAAATTATCATCACTGATGCAAACATGGAAGATTTTGGTTTCTGAGATAAGAAAGAAAATTTGAGAGCATTCTGAGTAATCCACAAGCTAAGCCTCTAAATCCTTTCTGTACTTATTACACCACAACCAAGTAGAGTATTAATTTTCGTGAAGAGAAACAGATCAAAAATGACAGAGATTAGTATTTTATTCATTATATTTATATTTAAATATGTTACCTAAAGAAAACAGCACAGGTAAGTGTTTAACAATGTGAAACCTTTAGCTACCCAACATATACATGAAATGTAGAATAATATGGTTCTCTCAAAAGCTCCCTAGTGGCTGTTTTTAATCACTGTACTTTGAAAAATGTAACTATATTCTGACATCGAAAATCATTAAGTTTTATCATCTGAATGCTGTATAAATGTATTTTTCTGCTTGAAGCCTTTTGCTCAGTAGTGCCCTAATTCATCAATTATGTGTAAGCTTTTATATGAATGAATTAATTTTCTTTTAGTATTCTATTTTGTGATTATGCCATCATTCTAATTCTTTGTGTTAATGAAAAATTGAATTTGGTTTATTTAATGTCTTTTTACAGTTACAATATGTAATGCATAAGCAAATCCACATAGTTAGGCCAAATTTATTTTGACCATAGAAGGACAATTCACACTCAATTCACAAGAGTAATAGCATCTCAATAAATATTTGACTGCTACAGGTAAAGAATTCATCAAGAGGGGCCGGTAAAATAGCTCAGTAGAATAAATGCTTGCCTGGCAAGTGCAAGGGCATGAGTTCAATCCCTAGTCAAATAAAAAATAAAAATTGATCAAGCTATATTTCACACTTTTATACTTGAAATTATAGCAACATGTACTATAGCTTAAATATTAAAAGAAAACATGAAATCTCCTTTCAAGAACAAAAAGAAGACATTTTGAGACCTGGAGCTAGGGAAAAGGTAGCTTCATCATATAAAAGCATGATCTATAAAAATAAGTAGTTATACTGGATCAATATATAAAATTTTGTCTGTAAAATAAACTGTTGGTATGCAATCATAAATTAAAGAGTATGAGAAATATTTTCAAATAGAATATCTAATTTAGGATCAATATTAAAAACCCATGAGGAACTCCTAAAATTTAGTATTTGAAAATGAATATTTCAAATAATAAAAGGATCAAATTGCATAGATCATACTGTCATAATATAAATAAATGCCTAAGAAGACATTAACTCTCATTAACACTTAGATAAATAAAATTTTAACCACAGTGACATGAAAACTAATATTGGCATAACTAAAATTTCTAGCAACACCAAGACATGGTGAAAAATACAGATGCCAGAACATTCGCATTTTGTCAGTAAGAATTTGTACTACTGCAGTCACTTTCAAAAATAATGATTTTCCGGCAGATGTAAATAGAGGCTTATATCATTGAATGTCTCAGTTAATTTTGTGTTTCATTAACAAAGCACAGCAGCCAAATACAGTTTAAAAAGTAGTTTATTTAGCTTATGGTTCTGCAGCTAAAAGGCCCCGTTAGTGTTGCCACAGCGTCATGACAAGGATCTGCTGGTTGTAATCCAGCTTGGTCAAAAAAATCAGAAGGTACCTGTCTGCACAGAAAAAAAGCCAAAGGAGGGTTTCTTGTTTTTAACAATATGCTTTCCTGAGAAATAATCTAGTCTAATATGGCCTATCCTCTTCCTGGAGATGGTTATTGATCTTTACCAAAGTTTTATCCCCGCAAAAATTAAGCTTCTATCCCTTAAAATTTCTCTGACATCAACACCATGTTACAGAGGACCGAAAGTCCAACATACGACTCATAAGGCAACACATCATATCCAAGCCAGAGTATTTAGAAGATTCATTTTCTGGCATTTATGTCAAAGACATGGTAGCGTAACCTCATGCCAGAATCTTTATATTGATGAATTGATTAGACCTGGTGAATTTTAAATGAGTGTATTCTAAAGTTGTAACACTTTGTTGCTATAGTGCTACAGTGCTTTGTTGCTATAGCTAACAGCTAGGGCCTGAGGTACATGTGGAGAACACTGGGAGTCTGCCATCGGATTGCAAATCACTAGCCCTGTTTGCTCTGCTTTGTGGCATAGGTACTGGTCTCACCGATGCTGCCCATTGCCCTTGTATGAGGCCAAAATAATATTCTGCTTCATCTTAGATTTTGTAATGGATAGTGGCTCTCAATGGGTTAATTTTTTCCTCTGTAAAGTATCTTCAGGTTAGCCTCTGCACTATCTCAGAGACGGAGGCAGTTAATTTTCCATGACCCTGCATGGAATGGCTCCCTCCTTCCCCTTGGAATGTCTTTTTAGAGATAGGAGGTGCTAGGTGGGGTCCACTCTCCATGACCCCTCTTGGACTGTCTCACACTTTCCCATCCTTGTTAAGGTACTATAAAACAGAAAAGAGGTTAGAAGGCAAACAGAACAAATGGCAAAGAATAGTGTTAAATTCTATGCCATCATAAATTTTCATAACTGGACCCTTCAACACCATGATAACAGCCTGTAACCAGATGAGTCAGTAATGGTCCCATGCCACCATGGTTGCCCTAGAAACCAAAGGGGTATTTAAGCCCCTGACAAAGGAAAAAAAAAAAAAAAAAAAACGAGCCCATCATTTTTATTGGGGAGAAGTCAAGTGGCTAGCACTATTAAATAAACTCTGTCTTGCCATTTCGGTCTGGTGTGGAATAATCTCCTGTCCCTTCAACGTGAATGTCCAGAGAAAGGTTAAAGAAATATTTTCTATTTTTATATGCTAAATTATTCAGGCATTTTACTGTAGTAATGAGCAGCTGACTAATAAAAATCTCCAAATATGGTACTGCCTAAATGTTTGAATGAATAAAAGAAAAATTGCACTTAGTTTAGGAAACGCTGCTCTTACAATGACTCATACAATGAATCGCTTACCTAGCATTTGGGAAAGCTGTTGTTATATACGGAAAGAACATGTTAATGTTTCCCAGGTTTTAAAAAGGAAGGAAGCAGAGTGCATACAGAGCTAACGGAGAAAATGAAGGATTCCCATGTCTGACATAGTTAACAAACATTCTGCAGTTGATTTTAAAAATATACAATAACATTGTATCATTATACACACAAATGAGCTGCGTGGGTGAAACACACATCAATTTCTTAGTTTTAATTTCATTTATTTATTTGTTTATTTATTTACATTATGTATTTTGTGCAAGGTCTCACTAAGCAGCTCAGATTTGTCGTGATCTTCCTGCCTTCATTCTCCCTAGCTCTAGAATTACAGGTGTGCACCACCACACCTAGACTTGGTCACCAGCCCAGCACACCCAGGGAAGGCAGTAAGGTATACAGTACCAGGAATTGAACCCCAGTACCTGTGCTTCCTAAGCAAGTGCTTAGTCCACTAAGCTACCTTGCTGGCCCTATTTCTTAGTTTTCAAATGATGCTGAAGATATTCATGGAGGAAAGTTGATTAAGAGTCAGAAAAAGGATTATCTAATGAATTTGCCTTAGTGTGAGTCTATAAATATTTCAAAAGATTAAAAAACAGTCTTGGTGCCCATCTTGTACATACTTTTCATAGACATGAATTATATTTCTGTAACATAATTCAGTTGCATAAAATTTCTTAGAAATTCTAAAAATGAAATTGTTCAACAAGGTGTATGTGTATAATTCAAATATGGGAGATACTGATAGTTTTAGAAATAAATATAAAAAAATTCTCCATGAATACATATCCCAATTTATTCACATTTTTCACAATATGGACTTTTTTGCATTTTTCATCTAACTCCTACTTTTATGTGTGTGGTTTTATATTATAATTTCTGTTTGCACTTTCCTAATGATAAAAAATGTAGAGAAAATTTTGCAGGCATTTGTATAATATACTAAGAATTTAGGAAGCTTTGTTAAAGTATTTGACTGTACCATCTTTTCTACTGGTTTCAGAAAATAAATTTATGAATATGTGGAACATATACATTATGTTTCTAAAGAAATAGTGAACCAAAAAGATTTTTTTTTTTTTTTTTTTTTGGTATTTTTAGGAAAGGGTCGACAGGGTGTTTAGGGTATCACTACTGGATCAGACTCATAGTAATCCTCTTCTTTTCAGCCTCCTCAGTGCTGGAATTACAGATGTGACCCAACACGTCTGGTTTCAAAGGCCAACTCTGTGCTCCTGAGCCCAAGGTGGGGCTGTAGTGCCAAGATTGAACCCTGGTTCCTGTGCTTGCCTAAGCAGACACTTAAGACTGCTGAGCTACCTCACTGACCTGCATTTACAATTTTTATATTGGATATAGACTTGTAATTATGATATCTGCTCCAATTAAGCCCTGTGTTATTACATAAGAATCTTTTAAAAACATTTACCTTTTTTTTATGGCCAGCTCAGCGTGCCCTGTGGGTGGAGCTAATGCAGCATGGGTGCTGGGGATCAAACCATGGTCCCTGTGTTTGCCTAAGCTTGCCTAAACAAGCACTGTAGACCACTGAGGCACCTCGCAAGCCCATAAATTTTACTATTTTTGATTTCAAATATATGATGTCTGATATAAATATCAGTCCAGCTTTTCTCATCATACTTATGTGCAGTAAGTACATATCTTTTTTTGTTATCCTTTTTCTTTCAAATTATATGTATCTTTCAAGATGAGAAAAGTTTTTTCATTCTTCTATTTAGTACAGGGCCTACAGAGTCTCACTACACAGACAGGACTCGTACTGGTCCACGTGTTTACCCTCCTCCTAAGTGCGGGAATTACAGGCGCGCACCAGCACATCTGAACTCTATTGCATTCTCAGTGCACCATCCAGGTTGGGCCAACACTGCATGCGAGGGATTGAACCCTGACCACTGCATGTCCCTAAGCAGTACTTTAATGCATTGAGCTATCTGGCCAGCTCTACATGAGAAAATTTTTTGACAACTTGTAGTTAGGTCTTGATTTTTTATCTATTCAGTAATTCATCTTTTCATAGGAGCATTGAACTCATTCAAAGTTGAGATAATTCCAGTTTATTGATAGGTAAAGACCTAGGGTCATTTTGTTCATTGGTTTCTGTATATATATATTTGCTGTGCTTCTTCTTAGATGCTTTCTTATTTCTTTATTCATTATGTATTTTTTACACGTTAAACTTTGATGTTGTACTTTCTATCTTTTGTGACTCTACAGTTCTTTTTGTTCTTGGCTACCATGAGACTTATAAAAAGATCTTAGATAATTTTAAGATAATTTAACTTCGATGATATTTCAAATAACAATTTTAACCCACCGTACACATCAAAATTTTTAAAGTAATTTACATCATTTTATCCTTAAGCAAATTATTGTAGCTATTTTTTCAGATTCACTTTAAATTATTTTATTAATTCTATTAACGTTTAGAGAAATACCATGGGCTTAAAATATTCTGTATTTCATTCCATACTTGTATGCTCTGTTACAGTGAGCTTTATACTTTTACATATCTCCATGCAAATAATTAATGTCCTTCGTTCTTACTTTATGGAACACCATTTAATCTTACTTGTAAGACATTTTGGATGATGAACAATTTCGTGAATATTTGATTGCCTTGGAAACTTTTCATTAAAAACGCATGCTTCAGTATTTACATTATCCTAGGTTAGAAGTTTTTGTCCTTCAGAACTTTGAATATATCATCCCTCTCTCACTTGTCCTGTAAGAATTCTGATAAGTAGCTTCCTCTTAGCCTTAACAATGATTAACCTTTTATATGCAATTTATATCTTATTGTTTGAAGGTTCTTCTCTTAAAATTTGACAGTTTGATTATAATATGTCTTGGTGTAATCTCATTTGTATTGAATTTCACAGGATATTATCAATCTTACTCATGGGTACTTATGTCTTTCCTCAGGTTAGAAATAATTCTTTTTGTAAATGATAACTTGTTATTCCTTTGTCTCTTTCTTTCTGTTGAACCTCTGTAGTTAGAGTATGCTTAATTCTTATCCACTAACTTTTTCAACTTCAAAGTTTCTGTGGAATATTTCCAAGTAACTTCAGACTCTGTCTTAAGTATGTTTTCATGCTCTCTTTTTGAATTTATTGAATTGTTTTGCTGCCATTTCTTGTAGTGCATTATATTTCCTTGAATGTTGTATTCTCCATGAGGTAGCACAGATATATCATGTTCTCTGTGATGTCTAAATGAAAGATCATGATGTCGTTCTGAAGGTGTCATGCCTCCTTGCTTTGCCACATTATGTTTTTCTGATATGGATACCTGGGCAATTGTTAGAGCACTCACTTCTTGTAGTCATTACTGTCTAATTTTATTAAGGAGAGACTATACTATTGTAAAGGGCCTGAGTATGCTTAATTAGGGGGGCTATGGTTCTGTCATCAGTGAGATATCAAGTGCATAATGTTTTTACAGTTATTCAGTGCTTAAGAAAAACTGAGGGATCCTCAATGGCTAATGTTGGGTGACAAGACTTTGAGGTTCTAGGTGTCAGTGATTGTTGAGAGAATCCTCATCACTGTGCCTCATGTTTGGGCTCAGGTGCAACAATGGAGGCCTTTGTATCTGCTGTGTGGTACCCTAGAGCATGCACTGATCTGAAGCTTGAATCATGACTAGAGACGCAGAGATGACAACTCTTGGGCCTCAAGGTGTAACAGCATTACTTTCTGGAGAAGAAGTGAGTCATATTGCCATGTTGCCATTCATGCACAGAATGTGAACTTTTGAGAAGAAGCCAGATAGCATAGGCATTGCAGAGATAAAGGATCTCCAGGTGCACATAGACTTGAATATACCCATTGTGTTTGAGTTAATGTTTGGAGCATGAGAATATGCACATTCAGGTCTTGATTCCAGAGCACAGAATTCTTTAATCAAGACATAGGCAGGGTGAGGGTGCCTTTAAAGAGTTTGGAAACTCAGAGGTCAGCTGAAACCCGAGGATTAGGGTGTTTATTGAATAGGTAGATAATGTCTTCTTTTTAACAGTAGTTTCTTCTCACATCAAGAAAGGGAGTGCAGACAAGTTTCTTCATCTGTTCTTACCTTGTTGGGATGACTGTGGTGTCAACCTAGGTGATAAGAGAAATCAAAGACTTCATGGAGTAGGTCTATGTGTAATATAGTACTTCACACTACAGGATAAGCTCGAGTTTTTCTTTAAGTCCTTGTTGTATCCTAGACCTAGGTATTCCAGTCTCGCTGCCAGTTGTTTCTCTGGGGATGATTTGCTTTCTTTAGTATTTTATGGCCAGTTTTGAAATCAATTGGCTCTGGAGCGCTCTGCAGATTATTGTAGTTTCTGACTACCTATTCTTACTTTTATATTTTGGGGGAATAAGGAACGAAGATATGCATTATTCTATCATCTTGGTTATATCACTCATGGACAGATGCAAAAGAAAATATTTTAATATAATTGTCTTCCTGCTAATGCTGTACATTGGGTAGATTAATATTCAAGTTACAGGACTGAACTGTACTAGGCCATGATATGATGTCTTTCTTTTATGCTTTTCAATAAAGTGTGCTGTCAATTAATATATAATGTTTGGAAGTACATATGCAGCATAGACTCATAGTGATCCTCCTGTCTCAGACTTCCCAGCGTGGGGATTATAGGCATAAGCTATCATGACCAGTTTTACGGGTTAGCACAGTAGGATTGGTACTGTGTGTGATACCAGGAATCAAACCAGGGTCCTTGAACTTGCCAGGCAGGCATTTAGACCACCGAGCTATCTTCAAAGTCACTGCAAGCATATTTATGACAAATAGTTTTCCTTCTACCTTGAAATTTGCTTAATTATGCTGGTTACATTATTAAAAGTATTTTCAGAACAGGTGAATCTAACCAGGCTTTGGATGTTAAAGTAATCTATTTCTGAGTCACACTCATGTATTTTATAAAAAAAAAATTAGATCAAGAACTCATAATATAATGATTATTTTGAAATTTCTGATATTGTTTTTATTGTTATGGTCTCTAATTTAGTTTTTCAAATTTATTATATCATTTTTGCTAACACATGACCTTCAACACTCATAGTTAGTTATTAAGAGATAGACTAATATCAGCATCCTGATACTCTGCATTGTCCTTTTGAATTAATCGTTGGTCTCCACCTTTCCATCATGCAGCCCAATTAAAAATTGAATAAATTTTCTATACATGCTCTAATTTAATAAAAACATAAATTTGAAATATATTCCTATGTATGTGATTTTGCATTATAAATATATACTCATGATATTCAGTGTATGATATATTTTTAACAATGATTATCATTTGTTTTTATGAACATAACATAATGCAAAATGAAAGTTTTTAATGTGCTTAGAATATTGTAATGAGTTCATGCTTGGATATTGCAAAAAAACCTGTAACTATTAATTCTCTAAGTGTGATTTCATGGTATATGATTTATTTCTTTCATTAATTTTTTAAGAATTAAATCACTGAGATTTTGTGTAAGTTTTTGGTTATTTTTTTTAAATTATGCTCTTATTTTCAAAAATTGACATAAAAGTTGATATTCCCACAAATAATGCAAAGTAGTCTGCATTGTTGCATGGCATCAGTAACATTAATAATGTGTGCCTGCTGCATTTCATTCATTCTAATCAAAGTGTAGCATATGTTATGGTAATCTTAAATTTCATTTGTGAACAGTAATGGATAAAGACTTTGTTTATTATATATTATATATTTTTAAATTATGTATTATGATATATAATTTGCTTTACTATATATTTTATTCTATTATATTTAATATTATAAGTTTGCAGGTATACTTTGCTAAGTTCTTTTATACAGTCACTCTGTGACAATTTTCATTAAAGTTCTACGTAATTATTTCTTTTGGTTTATTGTTAGAACTTACTGAATAGTGTCAAGTAATTTTGTCTACCTGGGTTTGTCATAATTGCTCCTTTATATGTTATTCAATAACCTTTATGCCCTGCTATGTGATTTCCACAGAATTAATTATTATTATTATCATTTTTTTTTTTTTTTTTTTTTTTTTTTTTTTTTTTTTTTTTTTTTTTTTTTTTTTTTTTTTTTTTTTTTTTTTTTTTTTGGTGGTGCCAGGGACTGAACTCAGGACCCTGCACTTGCCAGACAAGGATTGCTCTTTATTATTTTAGGTAAAGATTGAAATTCTTTTCTCCTTAATTGAATACAGATTTTTATTGTTTTATTATAAATTATTTTTATTATCTTTTTACCTTAAAAAAGTTAAAATCTCTTGAAAAAAGGTAAGTTATTTATTATTACTTCTTTTGCTTGATTGATATATATTATTTTCCTTGCACAAATTTTACCAGTGTTTTCATTGTAATGCCTTTCTCTTTTCTTTATTTTTGCATTCAGCTGTGTTTATTACCTCTTAAAGCAGAATGAGACCTGGGTACTTGTCTTAGTTTCTTTTCACTTGTTGCTGGGACAAATACCTGACACTCAAGATGAAGGAAGGAAAGGTTTATTAGCTCAGTTACTGGAGGTTTCAGTCCATATTCGGCTGGCCCAAGGCTGAGTGGAACAGGGCAGAGAGCATCCAGTTCATGGTGGCGGAACAGCAACAATCACTACAGAGGCAACCAACCAAACAGGGGAGCAGAGAGCAGCAACTGCTCAAGTCTGTCTCTCTGTCTCTTTTTATATTACACTCAGGCTCTCCACCTCAGCCTCCACCTTAGGCTATACCCATAATTCCGGAAGTACTTAGACCCATAATCCCATCAATACTAAAACCCATAGTCCCAGGGAACATGGACCAAGTCTCAAACACTAAAAGTCCCCGCCCCCTGACTCATGAGGCTTTGGGGGAACAACTAGACATAAACCATAACAGTACTGAACTTGCATTCACAGACCTTGTTCCAAATGATCTTTGAATCAGCTCTGAGATATCCCAAGAAAGTTCTGTCACCCTTGAAACAGTCCTTCATGGTGGGAAACAAGCCTATGCTGCTCCTGCCATCAAGTTTTCAGTATAATGTACTTCCTGAAGCCTAGGACATAAGGGTTCTAAACTACTGGGGAAAGTTTAGAAAAAGATCCTGTAAGAAAACTCGAGCTATTTTAAACTTCGGGGAATCTCACCACTTCAAAGACACAAGATTTGTTCTACTTAGGAATCTGGCTAAGAACTTTAAGCCTGAAAAAGTTAACCATGAAGTTGCATCTTACCACAAACCTCTCAATCTCTTAAAATAAACAATTTAAATTGAATGTCTTTTATTCCTTTTGTTTGTTTGTTTGTTTGTTTTGGAGATTGATCCCAGGACCTTGGGCTCGCCAGCGAGGTCCTTGTTCCTCTGAGCTGTCTTCCCAGTCCTAAATTGGATATTTTTAAAGGAGATCCTACCAAGTGTGACATTACTGCAACTTTTTCGTTTTAAAGATTATGTAATTATATTCTTAAATGTTAAAAATTTTAAATTAAATAGTAGAGAATTATATGCTATAAGCACTTTCAGTAGTGATAACATTTAACATAATTTTACACAAAATACTTTCATGTCTATTGTGTAACGTTGATGCTATCACATACGCATTGCATTTTGTTGGCAATGTCTAAAGATATGACTTTCTATGTAATAGAAACTGGTCCTATATTGTACTGAGTACTTGGACTTTAAAGAGTGTCGTGAAATGATTGAATTTCTAATTTTACTTTTCCTATAGTTAATTAATTTCAATATAAATATCCATGTGTAGCTTGCAGGCATTATCTAAAACAGTAACGGAAGAACTAATAAATTTTAATGTAATATTTCATATAAAATTGATAATCATTTTCTTCTTCTTGCAATAAGAAATTACTACAGAATTCACAAAGAGCTTAATTTTAGAAAAGTAATCAAATATAGAGTTCTGTCATATTAATTGGTGTTTAAGAGAATTTGAGAATAACAAAAAAAGTATAAAAAGGCACCTACTAGAATTATCTAGTATATAAGAAAACTGTTTCTACAGCCGTATTTAAAATCTCACTATGGCTATCAAAACCAAAATCTTTATTAAAGAGCCATCATTCAGCAAAAGCCTTGTGAAGTTATTATAATAGTAAAGTATGATCTACAGAAATTGGTTAATGTATTTCCTTATTTTTTCATTTTCAGATTAATGTGAAAATACAAAATAAAATATAATTTTCCTAATTTTATTCATGCTCTTATTGTTGAGATTTATCTATCTATCTATCTATCTATCTATCTATCTATCTATCTATCTATTTATTCTTTTGTGGTCCTGGGGATTGAACTCAGGACCCTGCACTTGCCAGACAAGCACTTATTCTACTGAGCTATATCCCTGACCCTTGTTGAGAATAATTTGGGTCAAGCAAAGAAAAATTTAAACTGTGTTTGTTTTTACTTAATTGAATAATTTCAAAGAAGGATAGCCTCTTTAACAAATGGTGCTGGAAAAACTGTATCTCTAATGCTGGAAATTAAAACGTGACTCACGTCTATCACCCTGTACGAAACTGAAGTCAAGTGGTTTAAAAAACTAAGTATTAAAACAGAAACACTGAATCTCCTGGAAGGGATAGTAGGTGGAGATTTTGACGATAGTGGGTTAGGAAAGTAGTTGTTAAAGAGACCATCTTTCTTCCAGTAAGCATATTTTGCTTTTTTGTTGAAGATAAGGTGGCTGAGTATGTTTGTATTTGTTTCTGTATCTTCTTATCTATTCCACTGATGCTCAGGTCTATTTTATTTTTTGCTAGTATCATGCTGACTTTATCAGAGTACCTTTGTAGTATGCCTTTGAGACAGGAATTATAATGTGTCCGGCCTTATCACGTTGCCCAGGATTTTCTTTGTTATTCCAAGTCTTCTCTGGTTCTAAATAAATTTTAAAAATGATTTATCTAGGTCTGTGAGGTATGTTGGTGAGATTTTGATTGGGATTGCATTCAATCCGTATAGGGATTATGAGATTATGGCCATCTTCACAATATTGTTCTTCCTATCCAGAAATATGTAATATCTTTCCATCTTCTGAAATCATCAATGATCTCTTTTTACAGAGTACTATAGTTTTCATTGAATAGATCTTTTACTTCTTTAGTTAGGTTAATTCCTAGGTATTTCATTTTGTTCTCTGCTATTGTGAAAGGTACTTTTGTCTCACCTCTCAGTGTGTTTTTATCTGTGTAGAGGAATGGTATTGACTTTTGGGTATTGACTTTGTACCCTGCTATGCTACTGAATTTGTGTATTAACTCAAGGAGATTTTTGCTGGAGTGTTTATGGTCTTCATGGTAGAGTGTCATGTCATCTGTAAATAATGATAGTTTCATTTTTTCTTTTCCTAGTTTTATTCTTTTTATTTCACTCTCTTGTCTAGTCACTGTAACTAATATTTCCAGAACTATATTGAATAGAAGTTGTGATAAAGAATATCCTTGTCTTGTATCTGATCTGAGAGTAAAAACCTTCAGGTATTCCCGATTTATAATTATGTTAGCCATTGGCTTGTCATAGATGGCTTTTATTAGATTGAGTTATAGGCCAACTATTCCAATTTGTTGTAGGACTTTGGACATGATTGATTTTTAGACTTTGTTAAAGATATTTTCTGCATCAGTGGAGATGATCATGTGGTTTTTAAAATTTATCTCTGTTGATATAGTATATCATATTTATAGATTTGCATATGTTGCACCATCCTTGCATCCTTGGGATGAATCCTACTTGGTCATGATGAATAATCTTCTTAATGATTTGCCATATTCTATTTCTGAGGATTTTATTCAGGATTTTCTGCACCTATATTCAAGATAGAGATTGCACTATAGTTCTCTTTTTCAATTGTGTCTTTCTCCGCTTTGGGTATCAATATAACATTTGCTTCCCAGGAATGATTTTGGGAAGATTGTTTCCTTTTCAATTTCACTGAAGAAGCTGAGGAATACTGAGATTATATCTTCTGTAAATTTCTTGTAGAATTCAATGTTTAATCCATCAGGACCTGAACTTTTCTTTGTCGGTAAATTTTCATTATATTTTGTATTTCATTGGCTATTGTTAGGTTATTGAGCATTGTTATATCTTCTCTATTCAGTTCTGGTAATTTTTACCTTTCTGGGAATCTGACCATTTCATCTGTGTCTTCAATTCTGTGAGAGTAACATTCTCATAGTGGCTATTACTGAACTTCTGACTCCACTTTATCTGTGGTAATTTCTCCCTTTTCATACCTAATTGCTTGAATTTGAGTCCTTTGTTCCTTCTTTTTGATGAGGTTAGCTAGGGGCTTACTAATTTTACTTAATCTTTCAAAGAACCAGCTTTTTGATTCATTAATTCCTTATATTGTTTTCTTTGTCTCTATTGAATTCATTTCTGTTCCAAACTTTATAATTTCCTCCCTCTGTAGCCTTTAGGTTTGGTTTGTTCTTCCCTCTCTAAATGCTTTGGATGTAGCACTAGTGTATTTATTTGTTCACACTCTGTTTTCATAATGGGTGAGTTCAGAGCTATAAGTTTCCCTCTAAGAATTGCTTTCATTTCACCCCACAAATTCCAAGAAGTTGTGTTTGAATTTTCATTCAACTGTTGCTATTGTTTTATTTCTACTTTCATTTATTCTTTAATCCATTGCTTGCTGAGGAGAATGCTGATTAATTTCCTAGTGTTTGTGAGGTTTGTGGTTTCTTTTGTCATTTATATCTAGTTTCACTGCACTGTGGTCAGATAATATGCATGGGATAATTCCTGTCTTCTTGCATATACTTAAGCATGACCTATGGAATAGTAGTATGTGGTTTATTTTAGAAAATGTCCCATGTGCAGCTGAAAGAAAGGTATATTCAGAAGTGGTTTGGTAGAACACTCTGTATATGACCAATATGTCCATTTGTTCCAAGTATTGGTTCAGTTATATTACTTCTTTGCTAATTTTTTTCTGCTTGAGCTATCTTTTGGGGATAAAGGGGTGCTAAGTTATCCTTTTAGTATTGTGGTATTGGACAATAGAATTTTCATGTTCATTTAGATTTGTCTTATATAGCTTAGTTTTCCCATGTTGAGTGCATGCATATTTATGAATATTATCTCTGCCTTTTGAATTTTTCCCCTACCCAGTATGTAGCAGCCTTCTTTAATATGTTTGATCATTCTTGGTTTGAAGGTGAGACGGTCTGAGAGTAGTATTGCTACTCCTGCTCTTTTCTGAGGTGCTGGGCACGTAGTATTGTTTTCCATCCTTTGACTTCCAGCCTACGAATTTATTTAAGAGTTAAGTGTGTTTCTTGTATGCAACATATTGTTGGGATTCGCTTCTTAATCCACTATACCAGTCTATTTCTTTATATTAGTGAATGGAGAGCATTTACAATGATAGTTATAGTTGAGATATATTGATTTATACTTGCCATATAATTATATCTACTATGGTTACCCCTTTATCTCGTGTGTTTAATTCTTTGCCCTGTTGGATGGGGTCTTTCTATCTCATTTGTGGAATTCTGGTCATTTTGGTCCCTGTCTAGGATATCTTTTATTAGTCTGTGTAGTGTTGTCTTTGTCATCATGAAATGTGTTCGTTGTTCTTTGTCTTGGAAGTATTTTACTTGCTCATCAAACTTGAAGGAGAGTTTTTCAGGGTATAGCAATCTGCGCTGGAATTTGTTTTTAGGAAGGAAATGAAGTACTCTGTTCCATGATCTTCTTGTCTTCACAGTTTGCGAAGAGAAATCTGCCATTATTCTGATAGGTTTTCCTTGAAATGGGATCTTTTTCTTTTCACTAGTGGTTTTTTTTTTTTTTTTTTTTTTTTTTTTTTTTTTTTTTTTTTTTTTTTTTTTTTTTTTTTTTTTTTTTTTTTTTTTTTTTTTTTTTTTTTTTTTTTTTTTTTTTTTTTTTTTTTTTTTTTTTTTTTTTTTTTTTTTTTTTTTTTTTTTGCGGGACCGGGGTTCAAACTCAGGACCTTGCACTTGCCCAGCAGGCACTTGTGCCTCGGAGCTATCTCCCCAGCTCCCTCACTAGTGGTTTTTATTATCTTTTTTGTGCTGAATTTCTGGAATCTTGAGTATTATATATTAGTGTGTTTTTAATTGGGTTACTATTATTTGGAGTTCTATATACTTCAATCACTTGAGTGCCAAATTTTTTCCCATATTTCAGTTTTCTGCTAATACTTCTGCCTATATTCATTTGTGTTAACTCCTTTCTCGTTGATGCCTATTATTCTCATCATCTTTCACCATCTTGTACTGGTTGAATCATTTTTTCCTGCATTCTTATTTTTTAAGAGATCCTTTCTTACCTTTTCACTAACTGCATCAGTGTCTTCAAGATCTGAAACTCTTTCTTGACTTTCATTCACATGACTTTTGTAGCTTGTCATTGAGGTTTTAACTTCCTGTGTATCTCTTTGTGTCTGCTTCATGAGATCTACTTCTTTCCTATATTGTTCATTCAAGGAATCCAACTTTTTTCTTATGTCCTGTAACTTTTTATCAGTCTCTTCTTCAGAAGCAGTTATTATTATTTTCATTGTAGTTATCCTTTCTTTTTTTTGCTTCAGAGCTTGTCTCTGATCTGATTTCCTCTATACCTTTCTGCAGTTGTTTCAGAGCTAATTCAGAGTTCAAGTGTGCAATTTCCACTTTCTTCTATGTTAGTGTCTCTTCCATTTTTTTCTAGGTGGGCTCAGGGTTTGAGATTTCATTTGCTCCTTCTCTTTGTCATTGTATATAGCACTGTTCTCTGACCTTTGATGTAGCACTTGATCCAATTATACCTTTAGCATAATTCTTACCCAAAAGAGATTATATAGTTAAGGCAGTTATAATTTTGTATTTACAGAACTATAGTTAGGAGCACTAATATTGGGTAGTGATATTTAGCAGCTGACAAGCTTTTGTAACTAATGAGTTTATATTTTACACAATAAGAGCAATTTTTATGTCTGTACACCCAAGCACATATTAAATTGGGTGTTTGTATTTAATTTAGTACACTTAAATTCTGTCTGATTAACTCTCTTTGTTGTACCTGGCACAGATGGGTTCAGAGGATGAGGAGGTTGGTTTGGCTGGCCACGTGGAGCAGGAATTCTCTGCTATGCACTGCAGCCAGGGCAGATGTGGCTGCGGATAAGGAGTTCTGTCTGGCAGGCTGCGTGGAGCTCAAAGTCTCTCCCGTGCAGCATAGATGTGGCTGAGCAGGTGAGACCAAGTACCAGGAGTTCTGTCTGGTGGGTCCCGTGGAGCAGCATGTCTCTGTGGGGTGGTGCAGAGGTGCTGGGGCAGATAGGGCCAAGGATGAGGTTGTCAATCTGGTGCTCCATGTGCAGGAGGAATCTCCAGCACCGTTTATTAAGAAACTATCTTTTATCCAGTGACAGTGCTTCACTCTTTTGTCTTTGGTGAAATATGAGATGGCTGGGTATGTCTGGAGATGTTTCTCCATCTTCTAATCTGTTCTGCTGATACTAGAGTCTGAGGTAGGGTCTCACTATACAACTCAGTTTGTTAGGGATCTTTCTGTCTCAGTCTCCCAGAGCTGGAATCACAGGTGTGTGTGATCACACCTGGTCTTAGTGGCCAGCTACATTTACCAGTGTTGTGGCTGGCACAACATGTGGTACTGAGAATTGAACCATGGTCTTTGTGCTACCCTGTGTTTGCTACATGTACAGAAATCCTGTTGATTATTGAGGGTTGACTTTCTACCCAGCTATGGTAATGAACTTTGTTATTAACTTTAGAAATCTCTTGGTGGAATCTTGAAAATCTTTGTAGAATATCATGTCATTCAAAAATAAAAATAATTTCACATTTCCCTTTCATATATTTTTCCTTTCGGTTTCTTTTTATAATTGCTCGGGTTCATGTTTGCAGAACTATGTTGAATATGAATAATGATAGAGGATGTCTTTTTCTTGTTCCAGATTTTAGAGCTTTCAGAGAGGCTATTTTTCGGCTTTTCACATCTCCTCCATTTTCCCAGAAATCTCTTTTCAATTTCATGATTCTTTACTTATAAATAATTTTTATCCATGCAATTCTGAAGCTGAATTTCAACATTGTCACTCAAGTAAAATTATTAAAGTAGAAAACTTTAATCTCAATTGCAGAAAACTGAGTAGCAAATTTATTAATATTCGTGAAAAGTTCTAACGTGCAAAGACAGTTGAAATTCAACGTGTCAAACCAAAAGAGGTGCTAAAACAGTACTCATCAAATACCATATGATGTCTTTTATATATCCAGACATCAAATGATGTCAAAATGCCTCACTAAAGAGTGTGTTCATGTCTACAAGAACCAGAGAGACAGAGACAGAGAGAGAGAGACAGAGGATGAGAGAGGAGAGAAAGAGAGAGAGAGAGAGAGAGATGGGGAGAAGGAGAGAGACAGGGAAAATGAGAGGTAGACAGAACATAGAGGAGGAAGAGAAACACACAGAGAGATAGAAAAATACAAAGACAGAGAGAGGTATAAAACTACATATGATTATAATGTGAGACATATACAATTTTGTGGACCATAGTTTCATACATCAGTAAAAATGAAAGAAACTCTTTAAAAAAGAAAAAAATAATTTAAGTTGACTTGAAATTGATGTAATTTGACACATGATCTAATTATAGGTGATAACAATTGTGTTTGTTGAACTGATCTTCTCTGAATTTCTTTGTGCTTTCAGAGTACTTTTAATAGTTTTTATAATGGATTGTTTTAGTCAGGACTTGCAAGGGAAGAAATTAAATGCAGAACACATAATGATTTATAATATTATTTTATAATATTTATGTATGCAATCAAATGATTAAAAATGTCATATGACAGTGACATAAATGTACCTATGTTTACAGCAGCACAGTTTGTAATACCAAGATCTTAAAAATAAACTAAATGGTCACCACCCAAGGAACGGAAAAAATTAACATGACATTAAGCTCAAGAGGTTTATAGGTAAATGGATGCAGTTTGAGGCCACCCTTATAAGTGAGACCAATCAGACACATATGTTTGTCACATGTGCAAACTAGAATGAGATGCTGAATGAGTACAGAAGATTCAAAAGGTACAGGAGACATTTTGAGTTGGGAAAGTAACTGTTCAAAAGGAAAGAGAACTTTTTGGGGAAAGGGTGAAGATAGGAAGATAAAATAAAAAAAACATACTTAAGGTAGTTATACAACTAGTTTCTCTTGGTTCATTGGCAAGAAACACCCGTGCTAATATTGCCTGCACATTATGTCATTCCTGTGTCTTGCGTTGTGAGTACTACAAAGAGAACTCATGAATGGGCGATATATCAACTTTTAATACCCTCCTAGTAACCTGATTTGTAACTCAGTTATATTTTATTTCACTTTTTTTATCCCTTTAAAATTAATAAAAATAAATGTGCGAAAGATTTTTCCACATAATAGAGATCAACGGATCCATTTGAGGGCCTGGATCCCAGGCCAATGCTCTGTACAAGTTCAGCTGAAGACATAGATCCCATGGCAATGTCTCATGTAAGTTTGCATCAAGGGTGTTCCCTGAGTAGGCCCAAATTTGTGGTGGAAGCTAGAAAGTCTATACTAGCAGGGTGAAAATTCAGGACTACGAGATTGGGATACCTGCCTGAAGCCTGGAAGCAATGCACAAGGTAAGGCACAGGTCTCCCCTAAACACACTCACTGCCTCCCTCAACAGGAGTAAGCACCTAAACTCCTTTGATTATTAGAACAGCTAAGTTTATGTCTGGAAAACCAGCATATCAAGCTTCTGCAGGAGAATCCATACCACACTATCCAGTTCTCTTTTTATGCAGCTGACACAGTCCTCAAGAGGACCTTCCACACCCAGCACCATGTGACTCAGTTCAGCAGGGTATCAGAAGTTGACCAATAGTCAATTTGCCAGATGAATCATTATTACACATTCATATTAAGTCTGAGAAGAAGACTCATATAACTGAAGTATACACCCACACAATGTGATAGAAAATATGTCTCAGTGGGAAAATGTGAAAACAATGTAATATTTCTTTTTTTTTTTTTTTTTCTTTTAGAGACAGGGTCTTGCTATGCAGTTGAGGCTGGTCCTGAGCTCACTTTTGTAACCCAGGCTGGTCTCGAACTCTCACCAATCCTCCTGCCTCAGCCTCCCGAGTGCTGGGATTACAGGCGTGAACCACCATGCCCAGCTAAACAATGTAATATTTCTGTGACTACTTACTGCAGTACCACAAGGCTTTTTTGCATGGCAAATGTTTTTCCCCTGTTTTTTCGTTTCTCTAGTGCATTTATTTCTGTATTCTATAGCTTATGAAAAATATTATGTTAAATTGTAGAATCTAGTGGCCTATGCTAAATAAATATTTCCAGTGAATGGGTAGTAAATTGTGTTTAAGAAAGCTATGGGCCAGCCAAATAGCTCCGTGGATTAAAGTGCCTATAAGCAGGCACAAGTGTTCAATCCCCAGCCCTGCTGTACTAGTCCTGTCCCCAGGGTGCACTGAGACAGCACTTGAGACTGGGCATGGTGGCACATGCCCTTAAGCCCAGCTATCGGAAGGCTGTAAACAGGTGGATCACTAGGAGTTCGGTTTAGAAGTGAAACCATGAAAACCCTGTAGACCCTTCCTTATAATATAAAAAGAAATAAAAAGGGTCTTAATTAATCAAATTCAGCTTTAATACTGTTCTCTCTTACAGTACCTTTTTCTGATTATAGATTAAATATGTATATAACACACAACATATATATATATATGTATATATATATATATATGAAAATTAACTTGAAAATTTTCTATATCAATAGTCACTTAATATCATTTGAACTATCTTTATGTGACGTACTTAAAAATGACAGAAGCATGTAAAAGACCACAAAATTTAACAATGGTTTGAGAGTTTTGAGAGGTAGGACATAATTTATTATTTGATTCATCTACTTCCTTATTACCCCATTTTAATTTTCAGTGGAGTTTTATGAAAAGTTAATTATTAAATTTTCTTTACATATTGATCATTTTAAAGTAGTTGTCAAAAAGCTCTGTGCAGATTGGTTATTACAGTGGCTTCTGGTTCATATGTCATTTAGGGTTGTGGCTGGCTTCAAGTCAGCTCTCACAAAGGTGTCAAGCTATTTCATTTCTTTCATCTTCGTAGGTAATGTTAAAACTGTTTTTGTATTGGACTTTTTAGGTATTATTCTTATATATTCTATTTGGAATGTTCTTACTATTAAATGCCTTGATCAAAGTCTCCACTCATTGAATAAGCATTCTCTCTGTTTTCACGTGTTGAATATTGTTCCATACACATTGTGGAAAAATGATTGATAACAGCTCACTCTTTTATGTATATGTTTTAGTGTTGTGACAAGCTTCCTCATACACCAGAAAAAAAATGCAACAATAGAAAGAATTAGAAAAAGTCTAGTTCTGGATTCCACTACTACATTACTCAGTCATTGTGCAGAGTTGTTCAAATTTCTTGTGGTTAAATTTTCCTACTGAAAAAATCAGTTGAATTTTTCAGAGAACACAAATTAGTATTGTTAAATGCGTTATAGATTTTTCCAACTTGAATGCTTTTATTACTGGGACAATTAACATCATTTATAATTAAGTGATTATAATTAAAGTTTTGAGAATCAGGATTTATGTCAGTGTAGCAATTTGTGTTAGTTTATCTAAAGTACACCTTTAGATGTTGTGCCATTTCAATAAATAACTGATGGAAATTATTCGTTTGCACATTTAGAGCAAGATCACTCTGGACTAAAGGCATATCCACCGTATTACTTCAAGAAAAGTTTGTGGAGTTGTAGTGGTCCTAGTTGAGGAGAATGATCCTGAGACAATAGTACAAGGTGAATTAATGTTATATAATACTCCAACTATTGTAAGATACATTGGCTCACTTAAACATTAATGATTTTTCCTCTGGCAAACATGGAGAAACATTTACTAGGAAAATAGTGTAATATAACATATCTGAAACACGTCACTGTGGTTATTCTGTGGAATCAACTGATAGAAAACAGAAAGATCATCTAAAAGTCATAAAACTAGATTTCATGAACATATATGATGACCAGACAAAAGAGCTCACAAACGAAATGCTGAGAGGGGGTATATTCTACAATAAGTAACTGATTTTGCATTTTTATATGAGCTCTTATCAATAACCCTAATTAATTAGATTGGGGGAAGAAGTTAAAATTGAAGAATTAGGGGCTGGGGAGATAGTTCCATGGCACAAGTTCCTGACTGGCAAGTGTAAGGTGCTTAGTTCAAATCCCGGTCCTGCAAAAAAAATAAAATAAAATGAAACAAAATTTGAAGAATTACATAACAGGGACTATATAAAAGAAGTAAATATTGAATAGCTAAGATATTTGAATAATTGAAATCAAAACCATTATGAATGTTATGTATAACTGAAAAAAATACATATTTAAGAAATAATATGGCAAAATATGCAGTTTTAATCACAAAATTATAATAACATAAAAACCTTGGAATTTCATTTGATATATTGTGAAAATTTCAAACAAAGTTGTAAATTAAGAGCCAGAAACTGAGAGTAGCTGAATATACAGAAAAAGCACCTTCTAATGGACAGTGAGTTTTCTCTTGTTAGTACCAGTTTAATGTATATTTCAAAAAGCTGTAAGAAAGGGTGTACGATCTGTATGAGAAAAATTTTTCTTAAAAGACTTGGAGTGTTTAACAGAAAATGATAAATGTTAGAGGAACTCTATGTCTGAAACCTACTTTAAACACTACATAATGTATGTACTTTTTAAAATATCACATGGTATCCTGTCTACATATATAAAGTTGTATACTAGTTAAAGTCATTTGAGTTTACATTTTAAAAAGTGGTAGTGACTAATAATTTTAAAATTTTTTGAAAGACAGTAAGACATAATGCTTTTACATTATATATATATATATATAGTTAGTTAGTTATATATATATATATATAGTTAGTTAGTTAGTTAGTTAGATAGGTATAGGTATATGGCTAAGACAAATTTCCATGTTATAAATGTAATTAAGACATCTATTGCCATTGTATATTTTCAGTTCTTCTGGAAAAATACCTCTAATCCCAGTATGTGTTTTCTAACCCCCACACAATTCCCCCAATGGTTCTACCAGTTTACATTCACACAACAACAAAGAGGGGTTCCTTTTCCCCACAGCCTCAGCAGCATTTGTTATTGGCTGATTTCTTGATGATCTGATCACCACTTTACTGAGGTGAGATGGAATCTCTATGTTGTTTTACTTAGCATTTATAGCATGGTCAAAATGTCCATCAAATGAGGAATGAATAAAAGTTTTATTTCTATACAATGGAGTATTACTGAAGCATAATGAAAGATACACTTAAGGCTTTTATAGGTAAATAAAACTGGAGACCATACTTAGAGGTAAAATGAATCAGACCCACTCATGTAAATATTCTGTTGTGTCTCTAGTGCAAGAACCTTAAAGAGAAAAAAATAATTTCAAACATACAATAGATATTGTGAAATAGGAAGAATCTGCTCAAAAGTAAAGAACAAGTAGGATGAGGGAAAGAAGAAAAGAAGGAATGAAGAAAGGAAAGCACACACATGCACAATAACTATGATAACTGCAATATTAATTTTAGTGATTTATTGAAATGAACTGTTACTGCTTTTTTTTTTTTTTTTTTTTTTTACTACCAATTTCACATGTTTGTATCTGGTAATCTGAAGAACTACCTTAAAAACAACAAATAATATGCAACATAACAACTGTTGTTGATTTCCTACCATGATTTTTACTTGAAATTCTGCATAATTTCTAATGTTTTAAAAATTATTTTATTTTTCTTTAGAATAAAAAATATACAAATAATCAGAACTCCATAAAACTTTAGTTGCATTTTACAAAAGTGAATCAATAATTATAAGAGATAAAAATTTCTGCAGAAAAGAAATATTATATTTTTGGTAAAAATAACAAGAACACATTAGACAATTATAAAATATAAAAACTGAAAATGAATGCTAATATGTAGTCAACAAGTCTGCATCTTGCACTCTGAACAAGTACCATGAAGACAATAATTTGTAATATATTAGTTATTGGAACTGTCCTACTAACCTGTTGTGAAATTCCAACACTGCTCTTTCATTTCATTAAAATTAATAAAAATAAATAAATGGATTATTTTATTTATTTAGTAAAAATCAGTGAAACTTTGTGGACCAAAAGCCTTTTCATATTTTACAAAAAATTACACATTTCACCAGGTATCTTTCTTTCTGTCTCTTTCTTTCTTTCTTTCTTTCTTTCTTTCTTTCTTTCTTTCTTTCTTTCTTGTATTTTTAGGGAAGAGTTTACAAGGTGTTCAGGGTATTACTACTAAATCAGACTCATAATAATCCACTTGTCTCTAGCCTCCCAAGAGCAGGGGTTATAGGCATGTGCCACCATGCCCAGTCTCAGTTGTCCTCCTGGGGGTGGGGCCAACATGGCAGGCCAGGGATTGAACACTATCCCCCACTCTTCCCAACCTCTTTGGTCCCTATGTCTGCCTAAGCAGGCGCTTTAATCTGCTGAGCTATCAAGCCAGCCCTCTTATGACTATTTTCATTTACATAAGGAGTTTACTTTTTTCTGTGGAGAACTTCACTGTGTTCTCTTATTTATTCTTCCTGAACAGTTCTCTTTTATTAATCATGTATTCTGAAACTTTTGCCCCATTCTTTTTATAGACATGGACTATACAACTTGCAGATTGTTGGCCTTTATTTCTGTAGCTAACAGTGAAATTTTTAAAATTAATTTCTACTTTGTCACATACTAGCAGTGGCAAAATAGGGATATATGTCTTAATTTTCTAAAATTTAAAATTATTTTTTTTTAAAATATATGATTTTCAGAAGGAGCACTGCCGTGGAAACCATGGGGGGCGGTAACAGAGACGTGGACCCGGATTTTCTTCATTTACATCTGGGTTCATTGTGTTTCTAAGTGTTTATAGCTCTGATATCAAGTGTTACATTTCCAAAATTTAGGCCTAGAGTTAGAAAATAAAGGACAAGAATCAAAAGTGTTGAATGGATACGCAAATATGTGGTAGTTTAATTCAAGAGGACGGCACAGCTGAATAATAATGAAAATCTTTTCCTCTTCTCTCTCTTTTTTTTTTTTTTTTTTTTTTTTTTTGAGACAGGGTCTCACTATGCAGTTCAGGTTGGCCTTCAGCTCACTTTTGTAGCCCAGGCTGGTCTCGAACTCGCATCAATCCTCCTGCCTCAGCCTCCCGAGTGCTGGGATTACAGGCGTGAGCCACCACACCCAGATTATTTCCTCTTCTCTTGGAAAGAAAAAACATGTTTTTTTTTTTTGTTTTTTTTTTCTGGGCATAGGAGCCTGAGGATTAGCAGAACTGTTTGTCAGCATGTAGGATTGTTTTAAATGTCACACATAGTGTATATTTTTATTTTGCGATGTTTTATTTTGAAAAATGTGTTGAAGTTTATTATATTCAACTAATCACCTTAATTATAATGTTAATATTACATTAGATAAACATCCATCTTCAGTTCTTTTTTGCTATAATTTTGTTCTATTAGTTTAATTAATAATGGAATTGCATGCTTAATATTTGAATTCAATTATTAGGAATACTTTAATCTTAGTGAAGGATCCTTATTATGACCAGTTAGTAATAACCTCTCACTGTTGATTTGAGGATCTTAATTTTCATTAATAGCATCTTCAATACTACTAACCAAAGAACCTTGTAAATTTAAGTCATATTTTTGTAACTATATTGTGGTTAAATAATGTATAATCTTACATATTAAGATTGTTATTTAACCATAAATGTATGTATATTTACAAAATTATCAGCTAAACAAGTAAATCATGATATCTATGGAGAGTTCTGTCAAGATAATAAGTAAAATACAATCATATCCCCATTTTATTTTACTTTTTTTGAAGCAAGATCTCACTATGTAGTCAGTTTGACCTTCAGCTCACTACGTAGCCCAGGCTGTCCTTGAATTCATGTCTATCTACCTGACACAGCATCCTGAGTGCCAGTGTTACAGGGGTATGTCACCCTGCCCAACTCAGAAAACACATAGAATCATTATTTTTAATATAGAATTTGTTCATGATCACTATATATATTAGTATTTTATAAATATATTCTGCTAAAATATTTTCAATACTTACTTCTAAATAATTAAACCAACATACAAATTATCTCCTTAAAAGTGAAGTAATAAACACATGAAAAAATCAGACATATAATTAATAAAAAGGTAAGTGGAAGGAAATGATGAAGAAGAATGTAAGGGGAGGTTCACCTAGAAACAGGACTAAGAATAAAATTAGAAATACAAAGAAGTGGCTGAAGTTTGGATTCCTGGAAAAATATACACCATTTTTCCTTGGAGATATTTTTATTTTTTGTAACAAGTTTTATGTGTTCACATAATATACATACAATATGAGTAAGATTTTTTTTTTTAAAGTGAAGTTTAGGACTCTATCACTCACTATCATATGTATGAAGAGCTTCTGAGGCTCCCTGAACACACCTTTATGCCCTTCAAACCTTTATACTCAAGAGATTCATGTTATATTTCTGATGCAAAAAATTTGTAAGGCTGTTTTCCCATTGTTTTGTTGACTCTCCTTTTCACTGTTCCTCATATCTGATCAGGAGGAATCAGCACTGAAATTTCACACAGGAAGTCACAAACTTAAATTTGCATATAATTTGCTTATCTTGTTGAAGAGAGTTATACCTTATACATTTTCAGTTGATTGTTGATATAGATTTTGCAAAGATAATTTTCATACCCACTCCTTATACTTCTTGATTTCATCTCAATTCACTCACAATCTTACTTCATTACTTGCTAATGAGTTTATATAATTACTTGAAATTTCAAAAACTAATTTTTGAGGTTCAGATATACATCTTTATATTAAGTAATAAAATGTATTTAATTATTTTATTTGATTATTTGCTTGTAACAGTGAAAAATCTTTAAGTGTTAGAATTCCCCAGTGTCCTGCAGGGATACAGTAGGACTTGTACCACTTTCTAATAATTTGTTTATATTTTCTGAAACAAACATCATTTTTATCAATTACAGCTACTTCTGATCACATCAAAATGCAAGATGAATTTTCATTGTATTACATTTTCTAGGGAAAAATATCTCAATACAAAACTACGTCTGACACCTTTGCCCATCTATATTTGAGAATTTGTAATTCACTACTCATTTTTGTGCCTACTAAAAGATAAACAAAGTACTGTTACTATAAATGTACTTCCCAATCATGAGTAGCCATGATGATGTGCTGACTTACATATTCACCATGCTTCACATCTTGTCTTTTTCCTATAGCTTTCATTCAACTACCCATGTCATATACTTTCAAGATAAAATTTCCAGTATTTGGGCTCATAATTAAGACATTGTTTGTCAGTACTTATAACAATTGACACTAAAGTACTGTTTATTTTTTAAAATTTTATTGTTTTTAAAGTAGAGTTTATATGGGGTCATTCATTGTTTTAGAGCATCAAGACAAAACCAGTTCACACAATAACCTTTCGTTGACTGAAAAGTCAGAAGCTATCACTGAAGGAATTTTTCTTTGTATTTTTAGGTTTGTTCACTTTCAACAGAAGATCATCAAAGTAAAGACACCTCAAATATCTGCAAAGGTCTTCAGACTGCATCCTGCATTGTGTTTGATCCTCCTTCCCCATGAACCCACCTTCAGCTTGTGACACAGTTCTTTGTTCCAGACTGGTATTGAGGAATATCTTCATACTATCTTATATCTGGTTGAAGTTGATTATTCTAATCTATGCTAGAGCCAGTGTCTCCTCTAAATATACAGAGTCAAAGAAATAAGACAACTTTACAGAATTACTATTATTTGAAATATTTTTTCAGGTATCTTTGATAATTAGATATGAGGGATCGAGAATGTTTTTCTACTACAGGAACCGTGGCACAAATGTATGCTGTATACTTCGAATAATAAAGGTCCTTTTCTTATGAATAATGAAGAAAAGTCACCTACATAAAGTTTTCAAATTCCTTTTATTTTTCCACCTCCTAAACTTAACTTATTAATATTTCTCCAAAGGAGAGGATTTAAATTGCCACTGAGCATATAATTCAAGAGCAACTGTGTAGTTCTTCTTGATTAGGTTCTCAGAATAGTATTTTAGCTTCTTTTCACTTAAAAAAAATGGCTTCTTTGAATTCAGCTAAATGATTTGTTTCATTTGAGATTCACAAATTATAAACCCCATTTGCAAGAGAACAATCTGATCATAGCTGTGCTGCTCTGCAGTTTAAATTAGAATTTTTGAAAATCTGAGGATTTAAATTAAAGCTCATGCCAAAGGTAACAGAAAACCCTCCACTCTATTCTCATAGAGGGAGTAATTATATATGAGAACCTGAAATTAGGAGCTGAAATTAGAGCTATATTCACTCAGCCCCAAAGAACAGCTAGTTTTTTTAGACCTCATAATGAAATGATTCCAGGTAAGATAATATACATGTCAGAGCCATTCTGCACCATAATTCTTGGCTTTTATTTTCTTTTTCAAATATATTGAATCCCTTTAACTCTCTTTGTTGGTAAAACGTGTTTTAAACTATTTATAGAAATGAAACATTTTACAAAAGATTTTTGCTTATGTTTAGAAAAAGGTTAAAAGTTTTATTGTTTAAATAAATCTCTTTTTGGTTTTATTTAATATTTAAAATAATAAATATAAATACATAGTTCAGTTTTGTTTGATTTTTCATCACTGTGATAATGAATATAATATTTTAGGGCAATCTAAATATGATAGAAATATGTTTTGCAATTTGGGCTAAGTTATTTTGTAATAAAGCTTATGTGAAAATATTCAAGAATACAGCTAGTATTTACTCAGTTCTTGTTTTATACTGTGCTGCATACTTTTAAATGCTATCACAAATTTTGAGACAAACTGTCAGTGAACACTTTTCTTACATATTCTGATTCACCAAAAAGGGTGGTTGTCTAGTTTTCTTGAACTAGAAAGCCAAATTAATGTTGCTCAAGTATTTGATTGACATAATCATGTCACTTTTAACTAGTGATCTCAATACAGAAAAATCATTTAGTGAAACCAAAGAAATTGTTCTGCTTCTTGCAGATTGATCTAATGTTCGTTAGTTGTAAATTTCTTCTTTGCATTTACATTTCAATGTAAATGCATGGACTG
This sequence comes from Myocastor coypus, assembly GCA_004027025.1. Taxonomy (NCBI): domain Eukaryota; kingdom Metazoa; phylum Chordata; class Mammalia; order Rodentia; family Myocastoridae; genus Myocastor; species Myocastor coypus. The sequence continues at coordinate 92,474 of PVJA010000474.1, forward strand.
TATGCTATGTAGAAAAATAGATCAAATAATTGTAATTTATCAAATTTTTTGTACAATTAAATTTGAAGTAACAGGGCAGCGGAGATAGCTCAGCAGTCTACCCGCTTGCCTGGCCACCTCAAGGATCCAGCTTATTCCCCATCACCACGTGCAGAGGTGTCCCACACCAGGTGTGTCATGCTAACCTCAGAAAATAGATGTGGCGGCACATGCCTATAATGCCAGCATAGTGAGTCTGAGACAGGAGGACCACTACAATCTGAGCTGCAAGACCTTGTACCAAATATATAAATGCATAAAACAGATTTTTTAAAAATTTTGAAGGAACAAATTCAAACCAGGTATGGTAATGCAAACATAGCTAAAAAAATTTTTCCCAGAGATAAAGACGTAATATTTGGCGTATTAATCATGATAAAATCTGTGTTATTTCTTTCACCTTAATGAGTCAATTTATCTCTTCTGTCTCCAGTAATTCAGTAGGTTGTAAAAACAATGTGCTCAAAGCTTCATAAACACAGATTCATTTATATTATATAAAATGCAGAAAACACATATACACGTATGTAAGTGGCAATAAAATTTATACAAAAATGTCCTTGAACACCACCATGTATGTCCCTGAACAAAAAAGTTTAGGTTTATTGATGAGTGTGCTCTTTCCAACACTATCGAAATACTTAAGATTATCAATTTACAAATGGGAAAGGTTTATTTTGCCTTACAAATCTGAAGACAACGGTTCTTTACCCACTTTCCCCATAACTTTGGTCCTGTGGTGGCTCATTCTGGTCAGAGCATATGATGAAGCAAAATTGCTCACCTAATGCCAGGAAATAAAAGTTAAAGAGGAAGAAAAGAGATTAAACTGAAGAACTCCAACTAGGGCCTGATTCTTATGGTTTATGTCACTCATTTACTATCAAATTTACTATCAATTCAGACACAACCTTTGAAGGACATTAAACACATTAACTTGAACCGATGCAGTCACTGCCTATCAAATTAGGTAATACTTAACAACGTTTTTATTTCCTACCTAATAGTAGAGAATACTGTAAAATGTTTCATATTCTAGAGCCACTTTTCAAATTTATCAAGAAGTACAGAAGGAGAGTGGGACTACATGACCTTTGGGTTAATATCTGACCTCTCCATATAGACTTACAGGGAGAATAACCAACCCTGTTATGGTACATAGCAAAAATTCTCCCTAAAGTCTTGTGGGTTTGCCGGTGATTGGATCCTAGAAACATCAGACTCCACAGTGCATTCATCCAGTGATCAGTTCCGTGAAAGTGTTTTTGTTGTTGTTGTTGTTTTTTGGGGGTGGTGCTGGTTGGAAGAGGCATGTCGCTGGGGCAGTGCCTAGCCTAGGTTCTTTTTTATGGATTTCACGTGAATTTTAATTTTTTATTCATTTTAATGAGAAAAAAAGGATAAAATAGCAATGACACAGTTTTAAGGCAAGTTAGGATAGTTATAATTAATACCATACATATTATTGTCTTTATAGTAGTTATTCAGAGGAAAAGGTGCAGACGTGGTATCTTGTCTATACAATATTACTACAAAATTTTATTCTCAATGAACTAAGATAAAGTAGCTGTATATCTATCATATATATATATATATATATATATGTCTAATATATATATATATATATATCTGTATACATATATATTTTTTTCTTTTTAAAGTTTCTAATACTAAGAGAAATTATCATACCATGTCTTATAAGTAGATTATATGTCAGAGATATAGTATGAGTCATAAAACAAAAAGTATAATTAAACTATTCAGAAAATTAATTGAATATTAAAAAACTAAAATTAAATTAAATATTTCAAAGAAATATTCCAAAATTCAGACCAAATCCTTCCAACTTAGATAGCCTATGTTCTTCTCCTTGGCTTTTTCTTATTTCCTTGTTTTTTGCTGCTAAGAGATAAGAAAGCTTTCTCCTCTGCCAATGCCTTCCACTATGACTGTTTTCTACCTGCTGTGAGGCAGCCGTGGACTGAGTGCTTCCAAACTGCAAAACCAATCTAACCTCTCCTCTTCTAAGTGTGAGTGTTGGGTATCTTGTTCCACTCTGAGGGAACTGACTACAAGGTTATTATGTGTGAATTGAAGCACAGACTTATAGAAATGTTACAGTTAAAATTATACCTTATGCTATTCTTTAAAGCTAGAGGAAACATTTGTCAGTTAAGTCCTTCAATTAAAAATAAAAACTATGTCTCCACATATTTGTAAGGAAATACATATATATATGCATATATATATTACTATGGCTTATGGGAAAGAGAATTCCACAATGCATAACAAAAAGTTTAAAGATGAATAAGAAATAGTACTTTAGAAGTGTATTACGGGGGCTACTTATGTAAATAAAGAAAAGCAAGAAATTTGTTATGCCATAGGTTGTGATAATACTGCTGGAATATTCCCAGTAGGCATGTAGATATAGTAATTATAATTAAGGGAAAATTCCAATAAGAATAGAAAATGAAAATGTAGCAGCATATCAATTAAAGATAAAAGTTTGTCTCGACTTTTACACATACACAAGATACATATAGTAGTTTTTAATGAAAAGAACTTTGTAAGAAAAGGTGATTTTTTTTAAATTTTGAGAGTTACAATGTAATTTCATTAATTTAGAGGTTAAATTTTCATATGAAAATTTATTTTATGCAAAATTATGTTTTATCTACATGAAGACAAAAATACCTTTTCATATTTTAAGACATTTATAAACTTAAAATCATTATTTATGTTTGCTTAGACAACTATTACCATGGTTACTTTAAATAACAAAGCAAGATAAATTGTTTTGCTCTTTGCCTTGATAGATAGTTACTTAGAATCATATGTACATTAAAATAACAGTCTTTCAAATTCCATTTTGGCTAGCAGATGGTCACATACATTAAAAGCTCTATCTGGATCTATTCTCAAAAATATTTATCAGTGTGTTTATTTGAAACATCTAACCAATGTACAATATTTGAAGTATTCCCAAAATAAGTTTGGGAAGTTTAATATAGTAAGAAAATATAAATGTTCACTGATTTACTTATTATAAGATGGATACATGAAAAATGTTGAAGTTGCTAATATCTACTTATACACACATTATGCACAATGAGACATTTATTTTCTTCTGTTACTTAGCTTCTCCTTTTGATGTTTCGTTCTCAGCACACTATGTAGTACATAGAAGACCACTCAAATACTTCACTAAACTTTATTATCATTTATTTCACATGTATAAAATGAGGCTACATATTTTTTATTGATGTTCTTTCCTAGTACCTCCAAATACAATTTCAATTTGAGTGAAAGTTATCCTGTTACCACTTATATTTTTATAAGCTCTAGATTTGCAATGTGTGAACATTTCTCAAAATATCCACTCATATTCAGAGAACAAAATTATTTTTTCAAAAGAAAGCTTTACACATTATTTCTTTAATCTTTGATCTGATGTAATAAAAATATTTAGTGATTCATTATACAATATAAAGAGCTCTAGTAATGCACTCTACTATAGGACTTGTGAAAAGGAGAAATAAGGAAGAACTTGTAAAAATATTTGGATAGAACACACTTAACAATAATATATCCATGCCTCTAGGAATGATTTTGGAAGGATTGCTTCTTTTTCAATCTCACTGAAGAGTTTGAGGAGTATTGGAGTTATGTCTTCTCTAAATTTCTTGTAGAATTCAGAGGTGAATCCATCAGGTCCCGGACTTTTCTTTGTCGGTAGGCTTTGTATTACATTTTGTATATCATTGGCTGTTATTGGGTTGTTGAGAATTTTAATATCTTCTTGATTCAGTTTTGGTAATTTGTACTTGTCTAGGAATCTGTCCATTTCATCTGTGGCTTCAATTCTGTGAGAGTAGAGATTCTCAAAGTAACTATTTATGATTCTCTGTATCTCTGCTGGGTCTGTAGTAATTTCACCCTTTTCTTTCCTTATTACTTGAATTTGAGTCCTTTCTTTCCTAGGATACAAATAACTTTTTAAACTTGATCACCAAAGAAACTACTAAAATTCCAACTAATTCACAGGTAAAGTTATATAGATGACAAATATATGGAAAATGTCTGCAATATAAATATAGTGCAAATAAAATGTCAATAAAATATTGTAAGCTATGTATGAAATGGTCAATGTACAGGTCCCTGACAACACTACTGGTAAAAAATAATAAAATGGAATCAATTTATTGTTGGTAGAATATTTAGTTAGCCAATCTCAGTGTCTATACTTTTAAAAATTAAATATGCATAGAGGATTTTTAACACACAAAGCTGTTTTGTATACTATAACAGATACATGCCATGATACATTTGCCAGAAGCCAAAGAGAACACAGCACTTCAGGTGAATTCCAGTGGAAACAATGAACTTGTGTAGTGATACTGTGTCACTATATAGGTTGTTCCAAATGTACTACTTTCATAGTATGCTGTTGATATTTGGAGAGGTTATGATAGTGTGAGAGGTATGCAGTATATTTTCTTGTAGTTTTTAGCTGCTCTTTAAATTAAAGAATATTTAAATGTATGCACACAAACATACACTAATTGCTTTAAAACCTCTCAAAATGGTCATAGAGAAAACGATAGAAGATACAATTATTAATAATTATAAAAGACATTAATATAATTAAGCCTGCATTAAAACAGGAACCCATCCCCTACCCTCCCAACACAGAGGACAAGAGACTTCACATCATGTTGAGAATGTTTTATGTAATGGAGAGTTATAAATGTATATTCCAGAAAATTGAAATATGTAGAAAAAGTAAATATATTCATAGATGTATGAAATGCCAAAACTGAATGAAGAAAATATAAATATTCTGAAGAGTCAGTAAGAGGCAATTTCATATAAAGCCAGAAACAAGAGGTCTTTGGGAAGAAAAATAAGGAAAAACTCATTGAAACATAGTCATATGAGTATGCTTTCTGACCCCAAGCCAATTGTACAAGAAATAATTTCAAGAATCAATAAGAATTATATTAAATGTACAAACTTCTTCACAGGAAAAGAAATTAGCAAAAAAAGTATAGAAACCACTATATCATAGGATAAAATTTTATTGGCATCTTCTCAGGCAAGACTAAAATATAAAATATTTCAAAAAGTCAAAGGAGTTACATTCCCACATTAAAACATATAATGTAGAAAATGTCCAGGTGAAAGCAAAGGATATTTCTCAAAGGAAGAAATGCCACTGTTCAAATACTACAGCCCATTAAAAATATTTGAGGTATTTGGCTGTCATAGAAATGCAAATTTAAAAGAAGGCTGATATTCTATCTTACTCTTATCCCTCTCAACAAATGAACAGATAAAAAATGCATATATACACAATGAAGTATCTTTCAGTCATACACAAGAATAGACTTGAGGCTGGGTGTGGTAACATATGCCTTTCATCCCAGGATTCAGAAGGCTGAGGCAGCAGGCTTGTTCTAAGTGACCAGTATGGGCTACAGAGCAAGCTCAAGGCCGCTCTGAACCACATGATACTATGGCTCAAAATTTCAAGAAAACAAACAAACAGAAAAGACTTATTTACTGAAACATGATTAGGTCTTGAGACCGTGATACTAAGTCATTCACAAAAGCCTAAATACCATGTGGTTTCTCTAATATGCCAGACCCCCAATACACCTTGCGTAAAGAGTGACATCAAAGAGCCACGTGACAGAACTGATGGATAGATGTTGTAGAGATGGGAAATGGACTTCGAAAAGTAGGGCTGGGGGTAGAGGAAAAATTAACAAGATTGAGCATGGATATTTATAAACTTCTAATAAATACAATCACTATTTGTCAGAAATATATGTTAACAAGAATTTGAAAGGGTGCATGGTCATCATCAAGTCAATGAATAGACATTTTCTAGAAAATACTGGCAACCAACTATAGCAACACCTGAGAGGTTCATAACTGAGGAATACACTGTTTTAGGGATAATATTTTTTTTATCTTTTTTTCTTTCGGGACCAGGGTTCAAACTCATGACCTTCCACTTGCCAGGCAGGTTTTTGTGCCTTGGAACTATCTCCCCAGCCCCTACGGGATAAAAATATTCTTAATTATGTTTCAGGGAATTTACTAAAATATTTAAATCACATGCTGCTCATAGGTGAGTTGTATGGTATTTGGCTATATCACAATAATACCGGCAAACCAAGGAGAAGCACTCTCCTTGCTGTTGGCTGTACCAAGGATATGTTTTCTATACTTAGTTACCAGATAATCATGAATGCTCTAAGGCCCTATTCATTGTTTTCTGTTGAAGACTGACAACATTGCTAGCAACTCCCACTTAAATTGTTAATGTAGGAAAAGGCTTTAAAACTGTTATATATACAAAGAGAGAGAGAGAGAAACAAAGAGAATGAAATTGTTATTGTCACCTATCAATGAAATGCTTTGACTTCAAGGACAGTATTCTTGTCTTATTAAGCTTGAGTCTTGCCTCTTATGTGTGTTGCTTTGGGAAAAAAAAAAGAAAAAAAAAAAAAATCCGTCACCTTCCCAAAGGGTTGGTATTGCAGGCAAAGGAAAGAATCATGTTCATAAAACTTCAAAAAGAAAAAAAAGGTCTTAACAATTTTCAAAAAGTCACTATTCACTATTGAATAAGAGCTGCATATGCTATATACTTTTAATTTATTTAGGGTGAAGTTTATTTGAGATCAGTAATTGAATAGTTAAGTATTAGTAGATGGTAGGATGAGCAGTAAAAAATAACTGTATTAGAACATGCTAGGAATTTGCTGTTTTTTATACCTTCTGATACTGATAGTGAGATAATGTATTTAACAATGTCATCACATTAGAAAAATTTTGTGTCTGCATGCGCATGTATGTGTGTGTGTGTGAATGTACTAAAGTATAAAACAACTTTAAAACATTCATAGATTGTTAACTTGAATTTTATTGTTGGTCTGCCTTCTCTATTAATCAATTTCTTTATATGATTTATAAAATTCGCTAAAGATGAGCAATATCAGTTTCAAAGTCAAAGTCATTTAATTATTCTTAATATGTCTAATTAAGTCAAGATTTCTTCCCATCTGCCAAGACAGTCATTAACAAACCAAATCAAAGTACCCAAGATAGATCTATGGTGGCTCTCAAATTAGTTTCAAATAAAAGGCAGTATGTCATATTTCTATGCTGTCATCCTAAATCAGTACTGCAGATGAACACAGGCATAATTAACATTGAAATAAAGTTATTTTATCATATATGATCAGAAAATAAACCCCCAAACATGGTTATTGGAAATTAATTGAAATCAGCAACATTGGGCCCAAAGAACTGAAAGAAAATGACTCCACCCTGATCTGCAATGTCACACTTGGAGATGAAGCCACTGGTGACCCCAGAATAAATGAAAACAGATCTCGCCTAAGAGGAGAATTTCAGTCCTCCAGCTGCATTCATTTCTCTCAAAATTGTTTTGGTCATTCTGAATATTTGGCCTATTTATATAAACTGAAAATCACTCATCAGCATCCACAAAAGTACTCACTGGAGTTTGACTGAGAGCATATCAAATCAGTAGGTTAGCTTAGGATGTATCAATGCTTTCACCTAATACAGTGTTTCTCAATCTATGAGCACTGAATATCTGTACTTCCTTTCATTTATTTGACTTGATACAACAGCATTCTGTAGATTAACTTCTATAAATATTACGCAAGTTCTTTTAGGTTTCGGGCCAATAATTTTCTATGCTAATATAAATGGTATTTTCAATCCTGTTTTTTATTACTGCTTGACTGGAAAAAAAATTAATTTTACTTAGTAACCTGCTCCACTGTAATCTTTCTGTATTAGTGTATGTGTCCCAAGATTGTATGGGTTATTTTCAGATTTATCTGCAAAGATATCTTAGGAGGTAATTTTTTTATCCTCCCAGTATATAATTTTTTTTCCTTTGTTGGTATATTAACCCAAGATTTCTAATATGAGTTTTAAATGTAACAAATAGAGACAGGTGTGCCCTATTTCTGATTTAATTATAATAAAGTTGAGGATGTTACCATCAAATAATAAAAGCAGATAGTTCTTGTAGAAGCTTCTTTAAAAAATTGAGGTAATTCTCCCTCATAAGAATAAAAAAGTATGGGCCCGGCGGGATGGCTCAGTGGTCTAAAGCGCCTGCTTGGGAAAGCCTGGGTGGCTTCAGGGACCGCTGTTCGATCCCAGGCACCACATGCTCCGCCAGCCCTGCCCTCAGGGCGCGGACTGAGCCAGCCATAAAAATAACTGAATAAACAAATAAAGGTTCTGAAACAAGAAAAGAATAAAAAAAAAAAAAAATTTAAAAAATTCTAAAAAAAAAAGAATATAAAAGTAAATAATTTGTTGGTGTAATTAATTTGAACAATCTGTTATATGCATGTTAGATCAATTAAAACTAAAAAAATAAATCTTTATTTCACTTTGACGTATTGTTTTATTCATACTCTTTCCTTCTATACGTAACAAACAATGTAATTGGCAAAATTTTGCTTCTACTTGAGAACTCCACATAAGGTGGTAAACAGCATCGCAGCAGCTATCTTCCCAAGAATCATGGAACAAATGGGCTTTGTGAAATGAGACACCATTGACTTCTGGTTTAGCCACAACCTGGGTGACCCCACAATGGCTTATTGTTAAGAGAGCCCTGCAAGGTCAGTGAGCACACTGGACATAAAAGAACCTACACTATAACACCATATAACTCAGTGGATTACCAGATTTCCTGTTCAGGGAGATCATAGGTCCACAGAGGAAAGTGATCAATGATGTACAGTGTGCCTAAGGAGAGTCACTTAGAGAGAAATCATTCTGAGAGGATTCCACAGAGAGCGAAATGTTCAAGCATTGGTTGTGATTCATCCAGAGGGCTGACACTGACAAAACTGTTGCAAATTATAGGAGACAGTTCCAGGGTAAACCCTGAGGGGACCTGACTGACACTGTCAGATAGAAAAGTTACATATTCTTTGTAACATAGATCTTGCTTTATCTGGTCTTAACTATAAAGCAGAAAAGTCTAACCATAAGGTATAAAAAAGAAAGCTTTATTATTATGCTGAGATGTAAAAGACTCAAGTCAATGGTCCCATAATGCCAGATGAGCTGATAATTCACTACTGTTATGAACTATTGGACTACATCTACAGCTATGTTCTCTTTGTGCAATGCAAATAAAGAACTGCACTACTGATGTTTAGGCAAGAAATCATGCCTGCATCTTGTACACTGAGCAACTACAATGAAGGCAACATTATGCAATGTATTAACCATTATAAAATAATAATAATAATAAAAATAAATTTTAAAGAGGCAAAATGATAAGAAATGTGGATAAGGATGCAGAGAAATTGAAAATCTTGTACATTTTTGTTGGGCATATGAAAGGCTGTGGCCAATATGGAAAATAGTGTGGAACATAATCAGTAAATTAAAAATATAGCTACTAAATGATTTAGCAATTCTACTTGTGTGCACTTATCAAAATGATTACAAATCAGATTTCACTTACTTTCATATTAACTGAAGCAATATTCCCCTTAGATGAGATGTATAGACAAAAAAAAAAAAAAATGTTGGCAAGAATGAGAAAGATAGACAAGAAGATCAAAGATGGGCTAGGTGGACTCTGGTCTTCCTGATGGGCAAGACTAACGCAAAACACAACAAAATGATCCTCTATACTTTTTTAAAGTTTGTAACACATGACAAAAGGTTGCCTAGCAACTAATAGCTGACCTTGATCAGACAAGATGTTTACCTCAGGAATGAGGTAGATTGTTTGCTTTAGGCACTGAGGCCCAGTCCCACCTACACACATTGGATCAATTTCCTAGCCTCCTGCAGCTCTGAACAATATGATATGTATATATGTGAAAAGATTCAGCAAATTGTGATAAATCTTGAAAATACTAAGTTACAGACCTTCACATAAAGCCAACTTATATATGATCCAACTTACATAAGGTGCCTAAAAAAGCCAGATACATAGAATTAGGGAAAATAGAAGAATCACCAGTTAACAGCATACAGTGGTAAATAAACAAGATTTAAAAGATCTAGGGATCTGTACAGCACTTTACCTATAGCCAACAATAATGCATTATACATTTAAATTTTGTTAATACATATGTTAACTATTTGTAATACAGCAAAGTTAACATTATAAGAACATGCCAGACTGAGTAAACAAATGGCAATAATGAGTATATTTGACACAGAAATTCAATTTTAAGGAAATTATTATAGGGAAAGATTAACGAATTTTGTGAAAATAGAAAAATAAAATCAACAACCTACGCAGCAACCAGGGCTAGGTTTGTAAAATCTTGAAAGTGGTAACTACAACATATGAGTAACCTGTGAAGGATAATTAGTAATTGCTATTTCAGTAAAAGAAATTTTATTACTTTGACATTTATTCTAGATAAAAAGTTATCGTTATATGTATGGAAATCTCTGGCTAAATCACTGCATCAGTTACAAATTATTTAATTACACTTAAATTACTTTTTGAGATTATCTACAAACTCAAATTTCAAAGCAGTAATCTTTAGTATTATGGTCATTCCCTTTGTGTTTTTTCTGTTTAGAGCCTTTTCCTTTGAATAGATTAGGAGCCTACCTTTTTGTGTTGTAATAGATTTACATATTGTTACACTACATCTACTACATAGATTAAAAGATAGCATAATCATTGTTGAAGCCTAGACATATAATTAGTCATGTACAGCACTTTCACAAACGTGTTAAAAGATATTCTCTAGTACTCTTTCCACAGGGATCTGCTGTTTTATTTTGAGATGTGTTTTGGCATGAAAACATTTTAAAACTGTGCTGAATGAATGTCAAAAGAATTTTCTATATATGGACATACCAATGTACTAGATATATATTCAAACATATGTATAATTCATATATATTCATATATATGTATGTATTTAAAAACATATACATATAATATAGATGTTTGTATCCTAAATGATATTATATATATATATATATTTTTTTTTTAAAAAACAAGCATTTTATTAGAAAACTGTTGCCCAGAGAGAGCTTCTCTAAGACAATACTACTTCATATAGTGTGATCATAGTTTTATTCTATCGCTGGTGTCATAAATCTGTCATGCTACCATGAAGAATTTCGATATTACACATGAGAAATGTAAGGCCAAGGAAGGTTGACTTAACCTGTTCTAGAACTCTGCCAGTTAGTGGTAGAATGAAGACCAAAAATCTGGATTTCCAAGCTTTTTACTCAGCTCAGGAAGTTGACAAACAAGGGGAAAAATCTATTATTGCTTGTTTTCTCCTATAATGAAAAATTCACTTGTGTTCTGCCATCCTTCTTTCAGTATGATTTTGGTTTCCTAAGTAACATAGTAGGGATCACAATATAACAAAGCCAAAAATATCGTCTCCACTTGGTACTTTAATGTAGAAGATTAGAAATAAGCGGGTTTGTCCCTGAGAAGCTTGTTTCATTTTGGAACAGATTCAACTTAGTTTCAGGAAAACATAAACGGAATGAATAAAATTAGAACACAAAGAAGCCAAAAAGGGTAGGGCTACAGCTCAGTGGTAGATCACTTGCCTGGTATTATGTAAGGCCTTGGGTTCAATCTTCAGTACAGTCTCCTCCCCCAACCCCCAAAAAAGGCATTTACATGGCTATTACTCTGAATCTTCTTTCAGAACATGATTAACATGACTCCTAATTCTTTCGACATCACTTCCAACAAACTGAAGAACAAACAGAAGTCCATTTAGGTAGCAAACAACAATGGAACTACAGAACCATTTACTGTCCAATTACCAGATGTTCGGGCTATTAAGAAGTTGAGAAAGCCCTAGTTCTTTTAAAAGTTGCCTGTGGATGTTATGAACAAAGTAGTTTGTTCTTATGCCCATTTCCTCATTAAATAAGTCAGGCCACAGCTGTAGGATCAATATACAAGGATCTAAGCACCAAGGCTGAAGACAAGTTTTGACACCTACCATGTAAATGGCAGAGCAACGCCGTGTTCCCTTATGCAACCACTGCACACAGTACTGCTTCCAATCCACCTCGACCCCAGCAATAATTTTCCCCAATTCAATATTCCAGTAGGTGTACCCGGGGCAATCATGGACTCAGCTTTCAGGGTCCTTTAATTTGCTATATATGTACTCTACACTAAATGTGATTATTTTCAAAAAATCATATGTTCAGGAAACCTTCATAACAAAATACTAGATTCTTTATTCACAAGAAAAGGGGATCAAGTTTAACAGGCCAAATGGAAGAAGAGGAGTCTGTCAAAACTTGTACAAATGGCAAAAAGTAGCTCTGACCTCAGACTCCTTGTGCTGAGTCGCTAGCAGAAATTCCTAGGTGTATGAGCTGTAAATATCCAGAGGTAAGTGGGAAACAAGAACGTTTCTGTCCCATTTAATCATCCTCTGAGGTCTCAGAGTTTTCATCTTTAGCCACTTTCCAATTTGTGCACTTGTTCCCCTCTCTACTACATTGTTAGCTACAGTGTGGACATGAACTTTTCCTTCTTTTTCTTTTTTTTTCTTTGTGTGTGTGTGCGTGTGTGTGTGTGTGTGTGTGTGTGTGTGTGTGTGTGTGTGTTTTCTTTCCTCACTTCCTTCAGAACTACTAGATGCTAAATCATCTGACTGGGAAATGAAATGTGACTTTCTGTCCCTCAGAACAAAACTAGTTTTTCTGAGGGACTTTTTTCTGGATTTTTTTCTTGTGCTTATGTGGTTGTTTCCTCTTCTATGTACAGAAGCACCAGTTTCTTATGAAGACTTACTTCAGGAATCTGCTGTTATATCTGTGGCTTTCTTCTTGCTTTTTTTCTGTTTTCACTTTTTTGTGAGCGTGCAATCATTTCTTCTGCTTTTTATGAAACTTCTTATGTTTGCGGCATTCATGGGTAGACGATTTTATCTGAGATGTGTTCTTTCCGTTGGTAATATCCTGCTGATCATGATGGTCTCTTTCAAATTTTTCAGGGTATAACTCCTTGTAACCACTATGACCCCATCTGTCTGTCATATTAGCTTCATAATCATACAATTTCTTGCCGGGCGTGGTGGCTCACGCCTGTAATCCCAGCACTTGGGAGGCTGAGGCAGGAGGATAGCTGTGAGTTCGAGACCAGCCTGGGCTACAAAAGTGAGCTCAAAGCCATCCTGAACTGCACAGTGAGACCCTGTCTCAAAAAAAAAAAAAAAAAAATCATACATCTTCTTGTTCCAAGATTTAGGCTTTAGAAAATCATCTTCCAGGGTCCCAGAAATTTCAGTCTTTGTTCTCCAATATTCTCTCTGACTTTCTCCATCAAATCCATCACTAGGTATTAGACTTGAACTGCTGGCCAACCTTTTCCTTTTGGTTTCCTGATAGGTATCATCCATTTGTTTCTCTATTTCTCTTATTTTCCACATATCTGATTTGTCTAGGATCTTATTGTGAGCATCTGTGTGCCAGATGACATTCCTAAGGAGGACCTTCCCCAGTGGAAACTTGGGACATTCTGCAATCGTGTGCCAAAGCCTCTAGTGATGGACAATGACATTATACTTTTAAGAAGAAGTGTTTGTCATTAATTTCATAAAATCATCTTGAAAATATCATGGATACAAGTAGGTTGGAAATATTTGCTAGAAGATTAAAAGGACAACACAATATTCTAATTTTCTATTCTTTATATTTTAATTAAATTATAATAAATATAACTTTAATGTTGGAGAAATTCATAGTATGCTATTTTTTGGGTATGATTTAATTATGCTAATTTTGTATTTTAATTACATTTATTGATATACTGTATATGCATAGAAGCACCACAATCATAAAACACAATTTTGTAGTTTTTACTTTTTTTTTTTTTAATTTTTTTCTTTTTTTGGTATGGTGTCTTGCTAAGCCACTGAGACTCATAGGGATCATTCTACCTCAGCCTCTCCAGCACTGGGACTTCAGGGTGTACCACCACACCCAGTTTGAGTGACCTGCTTGGCATGGGAACAGAACACATGGCACACAGTAATGGGAATCAAACTTGAAATTTGTGCATGACACATCTGTATTTTTCCTCTGTATTTAGGACAGGGTCTACAGGGTCTCACTATGTAGGTTGGATTCCTAATGATTCTCCTATTTTTAGCCTACCAAAGTGCAGGGATTACAGGTGTGTACCACAGCGCCCAATCTCAATAGCTGTCTCCATAAGCCCTGGGGCAGCAGGGTCCACAAGGCGCCCCAGTGACTGCACTCTGCATAAGCAGGCACTTTACTCCACTGAGCTATCAAGCTGGCCTCCATGATGCATCTCGATACTTCGTTTTTTCTCCAGTTTCTGTACCCTCCCTTCAACCCCTCTTCCTTTGCTTAATACAGAAGCTTTCTTTCTATTTCTCCTTCATTGTCTTTTTCCTTTCCTCCTTTTTTCCACCTCCTTCATTTCTCTTTTATCTGAACACTTTTTTTCCTATTTCACAATACCTATTATGCATTTTATTCCTTTTTTACACTTCCAGTTTCTCATATCAGAGAAATTTATTTTAAATGGAATTTACTTCATTTAGAACTATTATCTTAGCTGGGCGTGGTGGCGCATGCCTGTAATCCCAGCACTCGGAAGGCTGAGGCAGGAGGATTGGTGTGAGTTCGAGACCAGCCTGGACTACAAAAGTGAGCTCAAGGCCAGCCTGAACGGCATTAACAAAAAGACAAAAATAAATAAATAAATAAATAAATAAATAAATAAATAAATAAAACTATTATCTTATGGTGCAACTAAGTACCTAGAAATATATCAATTTTATCCAAAGAAGATGTGGTGGGTTTATATAATTGAATTTTTTGAACTCGTGTTCAGAACAATGCAGAGCAGCTTGTCGGTTCTATACATTTTCTTTCTGTTGTGGTTTGTGTCTAGTTGTCCCCCCAATGCCTCATGCAGAACAGGGCTGGGACTTCTAGAGTTTAAGAATAATTTATGATCCACTGGGATTATGGGTGACCCACTGGAATTATAGTTCTTAGTGCTGAGCGCTACACCTGGGGCTGATAGCCTGAGTGTAACGTAAATGATTCAGAAAGACATACTTTCTGTTGTCATACCCTCTTGAACTGGGTGCTTTCTGCCCTGTGCCACTCAGCCTTGGAACTAGCTGATTATGGACTAAAATCTCCAATAACTGTGGGCTAAATAGACCTTACCTTCCTTCATTTTGCATGTTAAGTATTTGTTCCAGCAAGGAGAAAAGAGTAGCTGAGATAGTTTCTTTCTTCTTTTTTTATTTATATATTTGGTACAGGCTCTCACTATACAGCTCAGACTTACAGTGATCCTCTTGTTTTCAGCCTCCCCTGCACTGTGATTACAGGCACGAACCACCACTCCTGGACTTAGCCATCACCCCTACAGCTATCTTGCTGGTCCTGAGCTGACTTGCCAGCGTTTCACTTCTTAATTGTTAATTCAATCATTAATTGTTTTTTTTTTCTTACACTTCACAAATACTATCTTCATGATTTTTGATCAAAATCTGTCTTTGTAAACTGTAGACAACAGAAAGCAAAACGGTTGATCAATAACCTGCTAAGACATTTATCTTAATTAACAAATGTGTAGCCTAAAGTAGTTTTATTTTGAAACCTCCAAAGGGAATAGTAAATAGCTTTTTGATCAACATTTTTGATGTAATTTTAGTTACTTTAAACTATATATGTATATATATATAGCTTATATGTATATGCAAAATAGTATATATTATATAATATATATTATTGTATATTATATATATAATAGATTAAATAAATAGCATTATGCAAAATTCTAACATAAACCTGCTCATTCTCATTTTATAAAGTCTGGAAGCACTTTGTAATTTCATTTGCAGATTGGAAGCTAATTAAATCAATGAACCTATCTTTCAAAATTGAAGATATTCTTATGCATGTAATAGCATTAAGTTTAAGAATACGTGTAAAAAGATGACTAAATATATGTATTTTAAAATAGATATTTCTATAACGAAATTTTCTAAGTGGAAAGCAGCTCAAATGTGACATTTCTCTGCCTGTTTTCTCACGTAACAAATTCCTGAGTATCGTTTTAACTAATGTTATGCCACATATAATGACATTTTAGTCAGTGATCTCTGTACATACAATAGATGCCCATAAAATCATGAAGGTGAAAACCTCCCGTCACCTGCACATGCTGTAGAAGGCCTAACAGTACAGTACATTACTCAGATATCTGTGACAACTCTAATGTAAACAAACCTGCTGCTAACTCTACTTGCGTACAAGCTTACCAATATAGTCGTGTGCACTGTATATGGAAATGAAAGCAAATATGCTGTGATTTCATTTTTATTACAGTAGAGCTTTATTACTATTTTAATTTACTTGCATATAGAAAACACTGTATATCAATTTGCTTGAACTCAGCAGCGTCGGCCTTGTGTATCTTGTGCTCACGGAGCCTCTTGGTACACCACACACCCACTTGTGCTTCGTTTAATTTTATTGATTAGCCCAGGGAATTGAACCCAGGACCTTTGCACTTTGCTATATCCCCAGACTTTTTCTAAAATAATTGAACCATCTTCTAATTAATTAGCTAAGTAGCCCCTGCTGGTTGGAACTTATAATTCTCTTCTGCATCGAGCACAGGGATTTATCAGTATGCAACTCGACATACAGCTTTTTATCTTTTATTTTTATAAGACTTTTTTTTTAATTTTTGAGACAGGGTCTCGCTGTGCAGTTCAGGCTGGCCTTGAGCTCACTTTTGTAGCCCAGGCTGGTCTCGAACTCACAACGATCCTCCTGCCTCAGCCTCCCAAGTGCTGGGATTACAGGCGTGAGCCACCACGCCCGGCTCTACTTTTATAAGATTTTTATGAAAGTAATTAGAAACATTAGTAGGCTACAGGGTGATGTTTTCACTAATGTGTACAATAGTCAATTATTCAAATCAGATTCCTTTTGCCGGGGGCTGGGGAGATAGCTCCGAGGCACAAGTGACTGCTGGGCAAGTGCAAGGTCGTAAGTTCTAACCCTGGTCCCACAAAAAAAAAAAAAAATCCCTTTGTCAATCCCTTCTTTCCACACACATAGTTTTTAACCTAAGTATTCTACACACTGGTCAATTATATTTTGTAATCTTTACACATAAAAGAACACTCAGTATTTATGGTTTTGGCTTATTTTATCCCCCCAAAAATTCTCCAATTTCATCCATGTTGGTACACTCAAAAGAACATCATTCAGTCATTCTGTAGAAGAGCACAAAGGTTCCTCTGCAAACCTAGAGCAATCTGATATGTAATCTATCTATATTACTTCTCAATGTATATCCAAAGGAAGTGAAGCCAGAGTAATGAAGAGATACTTGCTTACCCATGCTTGTCATAGTTCTATTTACAAAACTGAAAACATGGAATCATCCTAGATGTGTATGAACAGATGAATGGATAGCGAAATTCTTATCTATGTGCATATTGAGAATAAGGCTCTCCCTTGATACTGTGCATCATGCCAAAGAACAAGAGACTACATGAAATGCATGTATGCCACAGAGTCTGGGCATGTAGTGAGCCACCTAACTTTGTGGAAATATCCTTATGACATTTAAGCAATGGTGAGATCCATCAATAATGCACTTCTTAAACTGTGTAACTGTTATTAAGTAATGTACAGATTCACTATCAAAATACTGTACCAATTTACCTAATATTTCTCTATCCCTATTACGTGTGTGTGTGTGTGTGTGTGTGTGTGTGTGTGTGTGTGTGTGTGTGTGTGTAAAGTAACCAGGGATCAAACTCAGAACCTTGCACTTGTCAGGCAGGCGCTTGTGCTCCTGAGCTATCTTCCAGGCCCACTAAATTTTCAATAGTAATCACCTTTTCATTAGTATTAAGGAAAGAAAATATTAATAATGTGCTCATGTTACTATCTCTTTTCATGACTTCTAAATTTGTTCTCGATATGTTAAAATACATTGTCTGATAGTGTATTTTGTATTCTGTATCTCAGTATTCTCTAATATTGTGCCAAACTACAGCAAGTACATTGTGCTATATAAACATTAATATAAAGTAATTGTATAAAAATTATATATAATTTCAGAACTCAATATTTATTCATCTTTGTTTATATATATATATATATGTCATAAGGAACTATACTCATTTATGCTTTCACTTGGAAGAAAACATTTATAATGCACCGTATAATAATTGTAATAGCTGCCTACTACATTTAGAGGTGAGATTTCAGTGAAGGAACAATTCTCTCTATTCAACTGACAAAGGCAGATCACAGCTTTATCTATCATACAAGACTAAAGCTCCTTGGTTCAGTGAAGGCTCTCAGCAAACTAATTTAACAGCTAGTTTTAAAAATATTGTAGGAAAAATGTTTTTACTCTGCCATATTTAGAAACTGTGGTGTAATGGTCACACCACATCATATGGGTTTGATTGATTTCTTTTAAAATTAGCAATATAAAAGGCTGAAAATGGAGAGCCAGTAGAAGTGTTAACATAATTTATATAGGCTGTAAATGTTAAGTAGTGTTATTCAATGTAAAAATAAATCTTTCCTTCTGCTTGGAACTATCAATTAAGTTGATAGCTGAAATTCATTAAAATAGACGTATAACATGCTATTCAAGACAAGCAAATGGTTCATCTATCACAACTAAGTAAATTATTGTAAGAAAAAGTGATACAGAAAAGATGGAACTTTAACTTCCAATTTATATCAAATTAGAAACAAAGTATAAGGTTAATATAAACTCTAAGCATAAAGATCCCACAGAATTTCATGAAGATTTTAAACAACAGATATTTTTAACTTACTTAGCTATTTTAATTAGTAAGTCTGCACAAATTGAAATTATACAAGTACATTTGAGGCATAAATTTAAAACAAACAGACAAAAGATCTAATTAACTTAATTTTCAGTTCCTGTAATAAAGAAATAGTACATGCATTTATTTCTTGTGTAATCATTCTTCTACTTTCAAATTGTTTACATAGCTAGAGAAAAATTCAGTGGACACAAGTTGTAACAAAACAAATGTTAACTATCTACGAATAATGAAGTTAAATGTGACTATTGTCACAACTTTGTAGATGAACTTGAGATGCAGAAATAGTGGCTATCAATCTATGATCACCAGCTAATTTTCTGCATCAACATTTTTTCTTAAATCCGTGTTATCTCAGATCATATACATATTTCTAAATGTTCATTTGTCCCATATAAACTCTGTAGAGTATAATGCATTGATGAGATTAGCAGTTCTATTGAGGAAATCAGGAAAATATGTTTTAGCAAATTGGAAAAAATGTAAATATAAGTATTTCATAATTTTCATAAATTATTCTTTTAAATAAATTCACAACACATTTTCATTATAAAATAAAACATTCTTTCAAATTTTGAGGAACATATGATCATTTCTCCAAACAAATGTTCTACTCTTTCACCAACTTATTTTTCTTTAATTTAATTGTTTTGCAATTAATAAAGTTATTCTTAGCAAAAACTTTTTGAAATCTAAATCCTGATTTCTATATTCTTCTCCTTTTATTCTTCTTCTCTTCTTACTTTTTCAATTAGTTCTATTTCACTACTCTTTCCAACTTCAAGAATAAAGGAGAATATTAAAATTGGAATATATATATATATATATATATATATATATATAATTCCTATGAAATTCTGAGAGTTTCAATTCAAGGATACTGCCATACATTGTTATTTGAAATATGGTTGCTAGATGCATACTTGGATTTTCTAAAGACAGGTTCTTAATTTTCAACTATAAAGCTGCAGCTGTTTTCTTTAAGAGAGTCTTATCACTTATTTTATTTATTCTAATAAACCTAAATATCACCCTATTTTAACTTTTATCCACTGAAAATATATGTTATCTTATTTCTTGAATGGATATCAAGTGTATATTACTTTGTATTAGTCAGTGATTTGGTGTTGTTCCCCAGGTAAGGCTACGTTATCACAGTTATTCCTGTGAATTGTAGTGAGTCTTCTGTATACACGGTATAGTTCCAAGTCTGTCTAACTACCAGAGACTTGATTGTTAGGAAAGTGGTTATTCAAAGAGACATAAAATCACATCTTCTTAGCTTAAAATTTATTCATATAGATTATTTCTACAATAAATTTGTGTGGAAAAATATCTGGTACTCTGTAAGTACTGAAAACAACATATAGTTAACTTACTTTTTTTCTCTTTCTGCTAAACAAATGACACAGCTCACTTTTTAGCTTCCTTGTGTAATGTGCATGGAAGGCCACATGAAACAGAGAAACATTTGTCTAAAATGGACTCTCAGAGAATGATAAAATACATCATATTTTTGTAGACCATAATTATTCAGTTTTAATCATTAATACAGTATAGTATGTCATTTTCAGACTAAGGATTTTACTTGAATATTCTGAAATACAAATGTGCAATTCAACATTAAGAAGTTAATTTAAATGTATATATGTATATATATATATACATTTATTTATTTACTAAAAATTTATAATGTAGTATTAATGAGTTATACTTTTTGCTGAAGGTATTGTATGACTATAATTCTATGATGAGAAATAAAAGTTTCAATTAATTTTAGATTATTGACTACTTAATTGTGATTGAGATTTTTCATGTTGCAGTCATTGTTCTATCATTTTCAATTTAATTATACAGATGGATAGGTAGATCAATTGATCACTCAAGTCAATCAATAGATCAACAATACTGTAGGATTATTGGAAATAAACAAATACTATGCACTTACTTTACTAGAATGAGCAAGGTTGTTTTTATATAAATCAGAAAAATTAGAGAGTAGTCCATGTCTTTTATACGATACTTCACTCAAAAAACCAAATGCTTTAATCCGTCTCTCCAGATATTCAAATTATCAGTATGTCACTTAAAGATGTATTGTGCAAGGTATGCTGGAGAGGGTCTGTCTAGAAGGAAAATAAAAAACATAAGAAAATCATCACTCTTTTCTATGTTTTATGAAATAATATCTTTCTTCTTAAGCATACAGAAAATATGCTGATTGTTTACTCTTAGTAATTAAAATGTTACAATTTTCTTTGAGGAAAAATGATTTTATTATATATATATATATATATATATATATATATATATATATATATATGAGTTCCATTTATTACCTTACTTCAGTGAAGAGATTATATTATTTATAGTAATACTAGGTATATATAAAATAAGAAAAATTCATTAAATTAGTAATAACATCTTCTGTCTACTATATATCAATAATTCATATAGCATTTTGGATTTTTAAAAAATGAATAATCAAACAATATTTTCTCCTAATTGTATACTTAAACTTGTTGCAATTAAAAAATAATTTCTTATTTCACTGAGAAAATTTCATTCTTTATTCATACTCCTAAGTAAACATGTTCTAATTGTTCTGAACCTATTAGTTTTCTTCACTCTTTGAATTTAATTTATATTCAGAATAGCATATTAGTAGTTAGCTTATTTTAAAACTTAATTTTATTAAGTCTCTTTAAAATATATTCTACACCTGGGGCTGGCGGGATGGCTCAGTGGTCTAAAGTGCTGGCCATATTAAAAAAATAAATAAATATAAAAATATATTCTACACCTATAATTAAAAGTTCAGTGATAAATGTCTTGCATCTAGTTTCCAGATACAAGCAAAACAAACAAACAAACAACAACAACAAAAAAAAACAGCGTTTTATGGAATATTCAATTGCAGAAGCAAATGTTATGCCTTCCCTCACGAGAAAACTACTTTTATTTCTCCAGTGAACTGATGTGTTGTGATAATCCTTGTAATGTTGCCTCTGAGCAACATTTAACACTGTTGGATGCAAATAAGCTATTGACTTCTCTGGCTTCAGACTGACTCCGCTCTCAGGTAATCAAATCCTGCGTTTATTTACTTTTTACTTGGTTTAAAAGAAGTTCCCTCACTAATGCAGGTAAGCTAGGATCAAAGCATATCCCATATTTATTTATATGAGAAAGATTTATTCTGTGTTCGTTGTTTATATGTACATAAGCCAGCTTAGTCTCCATGCTTTTGAACATCTAAGAGTGATATCAGCCCTGTCAGTAGAGCAGGTTTTAAAAGCGGTATCAAACTGTGGTGCCTTAGAAAAACAGGACATCGGTACAATTTCCCTTTAAAAATTTTGAAGATGGGTGACATTTTTAAAAAGTGAATTCAACATGAATTGTGCACATAAAGCACTTAATATAGTTTAAACAAATGGCAATCATGCATTGTTTGCAATCAAATGGCTATTGTAAATATCACTTGTAACACCTGTAAGTCATAGTCTTAATTCTGACTTGACATTTCAGTGAGTGATATGCCATTTACTTTAAGTCAGTTTATATTTTGACAATTTTAGTGCACTATATTAATATGCATTTAAATTTTCTTAAAATCAATTTCATATATCAAAGTATATGTTCACACAAATATTGAGCTTATATCCAGCTGTGAATGTTAACTAACTGAAGGAACTGAGACAGTGGCAAGATTTCTTACTTAGATTTAATTCTTTAGAGTTAGCAAGTGAAGAATTTGTACATTCCTTCACCATAAATATATGAGAGATACCAAGGAAACTATTGCTTCACCATCACATATGATGAACTTCAAAGAATAAAGATCAAAATGGAATA
Organism: Myocastor coypus; assembly: GCA_004027025.1. Taxonomy (NCBI): domain Eukaryota; kingdom Metazoa; phylum Chordata; class Mammalia; order Rodentia; family Myocastoridae; genus Myocastor; species Myocastor coypus. The sequence continues at coordinate 115,297 of PVJA010000474.1, forward strand.
TACAATCTTGCTAATTCTTTTCCAAAGCAGTATAGTGATAAAATGCTAGTAAAATAGTATTCGATAGAAAAACTTTAAGAATACATCTTCAAAGAAAATCAATTTCATTATTTAGAAAACTAGATTTTGTGATTATGTCATTCCATGTTTATTAAACAGTAAATTTTCTCCATAATTATATAACAAAATTAATATTTATTTGTATTTATTGTAGCAGAATTATATTTTGTACAATATAAGATTTAGTCAGTAGTAGTAAGCTTAATTAGAAACAAAATTTGAGCAAGATCAATTCTGTTAAAAACATTACTTTAAGCTGACACCTGTAATTCCAGAGCTTGTCAGGATGAAGCAGGAGGAATTTTGTGAGTTCAAAGACATCCAGGGCTAAAAACAGAGCTCAAGTCTTGTCTGAACTGCACAGCAACACCCTGTCTCAGACATGCACACATTGTGTGTGTGTGTGTCTGTGTGTGTGTGTGTGTGTGTGTCTGTGTGTGTGTGTGTAAGATAGAATATAAATTTATTCTTGAAACACCATGGTAAACCAAAGGAAGTGATGCTTAATTGTGTTATTAGGAAAGATTAATTCCTATTTTTTTCCAAGCATTTGTGTAGCTACTTAACTCATTTTTCATTATATTAATTTCCAAAAATGTTTATAGTAGAGAAGAAATAATCATTTCTAAAATTGTATTCAATGTAAACTTTGGCATATATAACAACATTTTAAATACCATACTATAATTTTTGATCCAGTTTTAGGACCAACTGAGATACTGAAAATTCTCTTTGTCATTTTAATAAACATCGCTGTAATAGAACAGCATATTTAACTTGTATTCAGCAAACTATGAACTGGAATTTGGTACATTAAACTTTGTGTGTAAGAATTTGTTTGGGACTGGGGAGAGTTAGCTTTGCAGTCTAAGTGCTTGCGCCATAAGAAGAAGGACCCGGGTCAATCCCGGGTACTACTGCCATGCTGGGCCTGCACCATGCTAGTCACTGGGACTGGGTGGTGGTGAAGTCCTTTAATCTCAGCTTAGAGAAAGTTAGATATGATGGTCACTATGAGTCCAACTTGCACGCTAAATAAATAAGTAAATAAATAAATAAACTAAAAAAGAATTTATTTGGGGTAATTCTGAACAAGGTATATTTTAAGTATTATTTTAAAACATTAAAATGCTTGTGATATGCGCAATGATCTGATTTGCATGTATAACTGGCATGTTAAAGTAGCTTTCAGAAAAAGAAAATATTTGTATGCTGTGATACCATAAATTTCTACTTCGAACTTCCAGCTTCATGAACCGGTCTAATATTAGAAGATTGAAGTTAAAATTAGAAAGAAGAAGACAGAAGACAGAAATAAGGGGAAAAGTTATATTTATGTATATATGCAGGATAACTTGAATAACTGCGCTGCAGTAATTACTGGTCTGTTGAAAGGAACATTTGGTGCTTATTTTTTTCCTTCTCCTTTTCGGTTGCTGTCAGTTTTTTTAAAATTATTTTTACTCATTTAAATGAGAAAAAAGATAATACAACAATGAAACGGTTTTCAAACAGATTAGTAAGTCAGTTACAATAATAATTTGTATATTGTTATCTTTGTAGTAGTTATTAAGAGGACAAGACGCAGACATGATATCTTGTCTAAACAATATTAATACAGACTTTTCTTCTCAATGAACTAAGAAAACAGCTGTGTATATGCTAACTCTCTTGTGTATACACATCTATCTCTGTCTCTATCTCTACCTGTCTATTCCTATATCTATAGCTATCTATAGCTAGCTATCTATATCAAAAACAGGGAAGATAAATAAAGGACCATTTTGTTGTGAAAAATATATTTCTTTCCCTTTTTAAAATTTCTTATACCTTTTTAAACAATTCTGCATGATTTTTTTTTTTAATCTTTTTGAGACAGGGTCTCGCTATGCACTTAAGGCCGGCCTTGAGCTCACTTGTGTAGCCCAGGCTGGTCTCGAACTCGCACCAATCCTCCTGCTTCAGCCTCCCGAGTGCTGGTCGGCATGCTTTTATCTGATAATGTAAACCACTAGATTGAAGACAACATTATGCATTATAACAGTCTTTGCTCAATTCTTATTATTTTGCTTAGTGAAATGCTATATCATTTCTAATCGTTTTTTGCTATTTTTATTCTCCTTAAATACTGCAAAAAGTGAGCCATTATAATTAATGCTACCTGGCCGGGAGTGGTGGCTCACGTCTGTAATCCCAGCACTTGGGAGGCTGAGGTAGGAGGGTCGGTACGAGTTCGAGACCAGCCTGGGCTACAAAAGTGAGCTCAAAGCCAGCCTGAATTGCACAGTGAGACCCTGTCTCAAAAAGACAAAAAAAAAAAAAAAAAAAAAATTAATGCTACCTCTGAAATTTCCAAAGAGGTTTTATTGCTATCCATGTCTATCAACTGAAACACAAATTCCATGCACGTATTGGTTTTTATTTTTCACTTGGTAAATCCTGTGGTCAATCTAGTTTGACATCAAAAAGGTTTCATTAGGGAAGGGCAAGTGGTAAAAAAAAAAAAATCTTGATCTTTTGCAATTTTCCAGGTATATAAGAACTTCAGATGTCTTCAATCCTCTCTTTTCATTCTCGTTGTGTGGCTCACCTTCACTGGATTATAGTCAGCCTGTCATCTTCTCTCTAGTAACTTTGAAAAGCTGAAGATCTTCAAGACTCATACGAATATAATTGATAGATCATTGGAAATCATGGTCTGTTTACTTTGCCATGCAGATGACTTTAGGAGTCTGGAATTCAGGATTTTCCCCACAACTGCCATCTGTCACCAATACATTATTCCATATTCTGTGAAATAGTGAATATTCTCTCAATAAAAAACAGAGGAATATGAAGAAATATGTGCAGCCTATGGGGAATGCAAGACTACCTGTGCTAAGTAACATAGGCAGAGTCCGATGACAGCGAGTTAGAGAACATGCAATGTTTTAGATAGAGAGTACTGGAAATTAGACAGAAGCATCTGCTAATACGGAAGATATGTTTATACTTCATTTCTACTTTTGCCATCCTTTACTTTTAATTGTTGGTTTGTGAGAATGTTTTCTCTCTAGGTGACTCTCCTTAAACACACTGCACATTATTGACAACTTCTCTCTGCAGTCCCGTAATCTCCTTGAACAGGAAACTTGGGACACCCGTGAGTTATGTGCTGTTACAATATAGGTTCATTTATGTCCTCTGTTCTCACTGACCTTTAAGGGCTAGGACCAAAATATTGGCTTTTCTTGTATCCCTTTTTTTTCTCTAATTATTTGGACTGCCAACTTAAGTTGCTAACCATCCAGAAAACAAGCTTAATGATATTAATCCCTAAAGCTTAGGCACTTGAGTTTAACATCACTATAATTCTGAATATCAGACGTCTTAGATATAACATGAAACAGGTATTTTTCATCAATTCTTGATATCCTAAACTTTAAAACCCCAATGGAATGTCAAAAGGAGAACAAATATGCATTTATAAACAGAGATTTAGGAACTTAGCCTTTTACAAAATTATAGTTACACTTCTATGGCTTTTTTTCCTTGTCTCATATTCACTTGTATTACCATTTTTCTTTCTTTTTTATTTTTAAGCAAGCATCCACTTGACAGAGAGTATTGCAATAATCAATATGACATTACAAGCAGTGCATAATTAGACGACAAGAATGATAGGTACTCCAAGCATGGTTTTAGTATTACACATTGCTATCCTCAGTGTATTTTCTTAGATCACAGATTTCTGCATATTAACAGGGTGCAAATTTTACCTATTACCTACTGTTTTCAAAAAACTTGGAGACTTTTAGGACCATTGTCTTAACCATCTTTTCTATATAGATGCACTATTATGTTCCCACCATGTTTCCTAACTACTCTCCTAGCTCTCTCTTCACTGTTTAATCCTTAAATTCTTGCTTTCTATTTAAATATATTATACATTTCAATTTTTAATTCTCCTTTGAAGTTCTTATATTAGGGAGAATATGTGATATTTACACATGTAGGTCTGGTTTATTTCACTTATGAGTATATGTTCAAGATACATCCACTTATAGATGAAGGTTTTTGGGTTTGTCATTCTTTATAGCTGAGCAATATTTCATTACATAAAAATACCACATATTTTCCAACCATTTTTAAGGTAACAGGCATTTTGGATATTTCCAATATGTTTATCACAAATTGTGCCGCTATAAATGTACGTGTGCAGCTATCAGTATGATGTGACCTTTCAGTTCTTCTGAGAAAATTCCCAGTAGGGGGATAGCTTGATTGAATCGGATTTCCAGTCTTAGTTTTTTAAGGAGTCTCCACACTGATTTCCATAATGGTTGTACCAGTCTGCATCCCTGCCAGTAGTGGGAAAGTGTTCCTTTTCCCCACAGCCTCTCAAACATTCGTCATTGCTGTTTTTTTTTTTTTTTTTAATTTCTTTGTTGTTGTTGTCTTTATGATAGCAATTTTTTTCTGAGGTGAGACGGTATCTAAATGTTCTTTTAATTTCCATTTCATGAAAGGTGTGGAGCATTTGTTCATGTATTCATAAGCTTCTAGTGTTTCTTCCTCTGAAAAGTGTATATTCATCTCAGATGCCTGTTTCTGGATTGGGTCTTTAAATTTTAGGACTTTACTGTTTCCTAGTTCTTTATAAATTCTACATAGAAGACTTTTTTTCTGAGTACTAGTTAGTTAGATTTTCTTTTTTAATATTTGGGTTCTCTTTCCACTTTGTTGATAATTTCTTTTGACATGCAAAAATTTTCAGTACGTTGAGTTCCCAGTTGTTAATTCTGTCAGGTATTTTCTGTGCAGTTTGATTTTTGTCCATGAGCTACAGGCCTACCCAAATCTTTTCAAGATTTTCTCCTACTTTCTCTTCCAGGAGATTAGTATTTTTTGTTTTAATGTTTAGATTTTTCATCCACTTTGACTTTAGTTCAGTGCATGATGATAGATTTGGGTCAAGCTTTAGTTTCTGTCATGCAGACAGCCAGTTTTTCCGGCACCATTTGGGAAAGAGGTTGTCTTTCTTCCAGGAAGCATGTTTGGCCATTTAGTCAAAGATAAAATGGCAATGGATATTACTTCTTTGTGTCCATTTAGATTTGTCTTATATAGTTTAGTGCTCCTCTGTTGGGTTCATATATATTTATGAGTGTTATCTCTTCCTCTTGAACTTTTCCCTCAACCAGTATGCAGTGACCTTTTTTTTATCTCATTTGACCATTCTTGGTTTGAAGTTGAGATTGTCTGAGAGGCAGACTGCTACCTCTGCTTTTTTTCTGAGGTGTTGGGGCATGTAGTATTGTTTTCCAACCTTTGACTTTTAGCCTATGAATTTCTTTATAAGTTAAGTGTGGTTTTGCTTATGGAATATTGTTGGATTTTAGTTCCTAATCCACTTTACCAGTCTGCTGTCTTAATTGTCATTTACAATGATAGTTACAATTGAAATGTATTGACTTATGCTTTCCATGTTATTTACTTGCTATTGGTTATCCCTTTATCTCATGTGTTTAATTGTTTGTCCTGTTGGGTGGGGTCTTTCTATTCTCATTTGTAGAGTTCTGGTCATTTTGGTCCCTGTCTAGAACATCTTTTAGTAGTCTGTGTAGTGTTGTCATGAAATTCTTTATTCTTTGTCTTGGAAGTATTTTGCTGCTCCATCAAACTGAACAGTTTTGTAGGGTATAGCAGTATGGGCTGGAATTTGTTTTCATGGCGGACTTGAAGCATTCTGCTCCATGCTCTTCCTGGCTTCATGGTTTGTGCAGAGAAATCTGTATTTATTCTAATGGGTTTTCCCTTAAATGTGATCTGATTCTTTTTTTCTAGTGGCTTTTAGCATCTTATTTTTGTGTTGCGTTTCTGGAATCTTGACTATTATATGTCCAGGTGTGTTTTTAATTGGGTTGATGTTACTTGTTTACTATTATCACCCTGGGTGTGGGTCTGGCATAGCATAAGGTGCCCCGGATTGTGCCACAGTCCCTGCTATTCCCTAAGCTTTCCTCAGCAGGAGCTTTAGATCACTGAACCATTTCACTGACCCCTGGGTTGGTGTTATTTGGAGTTCTCTATGCTTCAATCACTTGAATGCCAAATTTTTCACCATATTTAGAAATTCTTCTACTAATACTTCTTCCCATATTCTTTTCTTTTTTTTTTCTTTTTTTTTTTTTTTTTAGATAATCCTTTCTTACCTTTTCACTACAGCAACAGTGTCTTCAAGATCTGAAACTCTAACTTCATTTTCATTATCATGACTTTGCCAGCTTGTCATTGAGGTTTTTAAATTCCTATGTATCTCTTTGGGTCTGCTTCATGGGATTTACTTCTTTCCTATATGGCTCATTCAATGAATTCAACTTTTTTCTAATCGCTAATTTCTAACAGTGTCTTTTTCTGGAGCAAGTACTAATTCTTTCATTGTGGTTATCATTTCCTTTTTTTGTTTCAAAATGATTTCTGGTCTTATTTCCTTTCTACCATTCTTCAGCTGTCTCTTTACTTCAGACACTACTAATTCGGAGATATCTTTTTTTACTTCAGAGACTATTTCTAATTTGATTCTCTCTATACCTAGTTGAAGATGTTTCTTTACTTCAGATGCTATTAATTCAGAGGTTTCATTTTTTTTTTTTTTGTTTTTGTTTTTGTTTTGGGGATTATCTCTGATCTGATTTCCTTTATACCTATCTGCAGATATTTCTTTACTTCTGATGCTGTTAATTCAGTGATTTCTTTTGCTTGTTTGTTTGTTTCAGTGATTATTTTTTATCTGATTTTCTCTATACCTTTATGCACAGCTGTTTGTTTACTTCAGACACTATTAATTCAGAGAGTTTAGCTTTATGATTCACATTTTCTTCTGTGGTAGTGTCTCTGACACGTTTTTTTTTCTGAGTGCATTCAGGGCTTGAAATTTCATTTTGCTCCTTCTCTTTGTCATTGTGTATAACACTGTTCTCTGCCGTTTTTTGTAGAACTTTGTGCAATTATAGCTTTAGTGTAATTCTTACCCAAAAGAGATTATATGGTTAAAGCAATTATACTTTTGTATTTACAGAACTATAGTTAGGAACACTAATAGTGGGTAGTGATATTTAGTAGTTGACAAACTTTTATAAGTAAGAAGTTTGTATTGTACACATTGTGAAGGAACTTGGTGTCAGTGTAGTTCAGCGGATATTAAATTGGAAGTTTGTGTTTAATTTAGTTCACTTAAATTCTGTCTGATTACCTCCCTTTAATGTACCTGGGACAGACAGGACTAGAGGAGATAGAGGTCAGGCTGGAAGACCATGTGGAACAAGAAGTCTCTCCTGCACCATGCAGCAGTGCTGGAGGATGGGGAGGTCAGTCTGGAAGACTGCATGGAGCAGGAAGTCTCTCCCGCACAGCACAGTGGTGCCAGAGCTGATGAGGTCAGAAGATAGGGAGATTGGTCTAGTGTGCCACGAGGAGCAGGAAGTCTCTCCTGCACGGCTCAGTGATGCAGGAGGATGGAGAGGAAACTTTACTTTTTAAAGAACTGGGATATTAATAGTGTGACTGACTTATTGCCTTTTCTCTACCGTTCATTCCCTTTTCATCCATCCTAGTTCCTTTTCCCTTGTGAACAATTTCTTCCCATTTGTACACACCCAATTTTAACCAGGGAAATAAGTTACATTTGTTGAATTGAACTCTTGGTAGTAATTGCTTATCGTTTGGGGCTTAGCCCAGTGATGGTTGAACTTTTAGAGATATTGTGCCCAAACTGCAGCTTAATAGTCACTTCTGCATAGCAAACTGTCAACACAGGATCTCTGAGCACTGATACATGATTCTTGGCAGCGAGGGAGATGCTGGGAGACCTGGATCATGTGTTACACAGAAGGCTCTTTGTGCCTACTGAGGTACGTGTGTCATAGGATCACCACACATGACCTAATCTATATCTGTGGAAAACCTAGCCCTCACACACTGTCTTTGACGTTAATAAATCACTTACCTTCTGAAGAATATTTTTCCAGGTCAACAAGAAGTTTTCACTAAGAAATTAATTTAGCTAAGCTTTTATTATGCCTTTACATCATTCTGTTTGTGCAAAAACATTCACGCCATGTAGTATGGTGTGTGGCAAGAGTATTTCACAGTCCTTTGGTTCTGATCTTTTGGTACGATTTCATTAAATGTCACACAGCGTTGTCCCATTGTAATAATGTTGCAAACACTCTCTGTTCTACAAAAAGAATAAATGATCAAGTACTCTACCCATTCCTCTGTCCTATAGGAAGATTATTCCTTTAGATTTACTCTGAGTATGATGCGAGTGTGGCTTCCATTCATTTTAAGCTCACACTTGCATGGTAATCTGATTAATCTGCAATTTCATATCTACAGTTCTGAGATTTTATTCTTAAGTGTATTTAGTACAGGTGTCCAAGATCTCACTACAGAGGTCAGACTCATAGCGATTCTACTGTTTTCAACATCTCAAGCACTGGGATTACAGACGTATGCCACCATGCCCAGTTTCAATCACTGTCTCAGTGCCCCAGGGGTGGGGCCAGCACAGCATGTCAGGAACTAAACACCGGTCCATGCATCTGCCTAAGCAGGCACTTCAACCTTCTGAGCTATCTGGCTGGCCCTGAGATTTTATTCTTATTAAACATTTGCTTTTGTGACATTTCTTGAGGCTACAGGTTATTAGTGTAACAGTCTGATTTCATGCTAGACCTGAACAATTTTTTATGTTATAGATATCAAGTATCATTTATACCAAAAGATGAGTCAATCATTGGATAGCTCCTGATTTATGTGGTCTACTTCATGTACAGACTCACATGAGCCTACGCTATTGGAAAATCTGTCTCCTAGTATCCAAGAAGTTGTGACTACTTGCATTTTAGAGGCCTTGGAGATAGCTCAGGGACACAAGTGCCTGACTGTCAAGTGCAAGGTCCTCAGTTCGATCCCCGTTCCACCAATAAAGTAAAATAAAATAAAATAAAATAAAATAAAATAAAATAAAATAAAATAAAATTGACTAATTCCTTATCATAGAAGTGGCCATTCTTCAGTTTCAAGTACCTGTACTGTGAATTTTCTGTTATATCTGGTAATTAGAATCCAGATAATATCCTTATGTGTAGTCAAATGCTCTGAATGGCTGGCCCATAAGTTACAAGTAGTGACACTTGTTTTACTTATAAGTGTAGTTTCACTTGTATATCTGAACTTCTACAAAGGACTTTTCTATTAAAATTCTGAAAATGCAAACTTTCTGATTTGCCACATAAAAGGTGAAAGTTTATTTTCAAGTATGGCATAAACTACTTCCAAAAAGTGACACATATTTAAATTGTTTGAAAGCTTTTGTTCAATATTAAATGATTCAGGTTAACCATGAGTGCTTCTTGAACAGTTATAATTAGCATCATGTCATCATTTTATTGACAGTGAGAAACAGTGCGATACTGTGCAAAATGTGAAGATTATCAGTGTTTGTGCTCTGTATCATGATAAAAAGAACATTTAACAAAATCTTCAGAAAACAGATTGGAAGGTTCTGTTTCTCCACATAAAATAAAAGAGCCTTGAGATTTCATATAATTGTTATTTGAGAGAAGAGTGCTCATTTATTCTTTTGTATTTGCTCCTTTTTGGACTGAGTAATTTCCCCTTTGTATCTTCATATTCGCTGTTTGTGTAAAGAATTTTTCTTTTGTTATGCTTAGTATCTCTTCTTTTTTTTTTTACCATTTGTGCCTAATTTTGAACATTAAAGGAAAACATCTTCTTAGTCACCAACTACACTCAGCCCTGCTTCCTCTTTTAAAGGTAGTAAAAATCTTAACTTACATTGAAATATTTCTTGAATCTCCCAGTAGCCCCTGAAACTATACTCATTTTTCTTTCCTAATGTTCTCTTTAAGTTACAACACATTTCCCCCTTTTTGTGAATTCATTTGTAGATGTTCCAAGCCTCAGTATTTAGTTGAATCCTGTTTGCATTTTTCCTGCCCCATTTACTTCATAGCATGGCTTTTGCAGCCATGTCTGTCATGATAGTTTAAAGTCTCCTGAGTTCATGTACTACACCATATTCTTGCACTGTGAATAATTAATTTGATATTTCCATTAGTTGTTTAACAATTTTAATAAAAAATTTTAATGGCATGCTATACTATACTTTCATGTCATATGATATTTCCCAATTAGGTCATAAATTCAAGTAATGTCAGAAATTGCTACATAGTTTATATATTTGATCAGTTACAAGTTTCTCAGTTTCCACAAGGATTCTTGTTCTCCAAAGTCTATTAAAATTATAATATTTATTATGACATCTAAGTCATTTATGACTCAATTTGCCATTGTGTCATGTAGTAGATTTCTAACTGGTGGTCAAATTTTTACACCGAGATGAATTGACCTAGTATGGTGCTGCTTGTGGAAGGCCCACCTGAGCCATCCTGAGAAGCAGAACAGGAGAAGCTGTTGGTAGGTGTCTTAGTCACTTTTTACCATTGCTGGGACAAATAACCAACACTCAAAATGAAGGAAGGAAAGGTTTATTAGCTCACAGTTCATGTAAGTTTCAGTCCATATTTGGCTGGCCCAAGGCTGAGTGGAACAGGGCAGAGAGCATCCAGTTCATGGCGGTGGAACAGCAACACAATGGTGGCAGAGGCAGCCAATCAATCAGGGCAGCAGAGCAGCAGCAACAGCTCTAGTCTCTCTCTCTGTTGCTCTTTATATTACTTTCAGGCTCTCTGCCTCAGCCTCTGCCTTAGCCTACACTCATAATCTCAGAAGTACTGAGACACATAAGCCATCAGTACTAAAACCCATAACCCTAGGGATCATGGATCAAGTCTCAAACTCTAGAAGTGCCCGCCCCCTGACTCATGAGGCTTTGGGGGGACAACTAGACATAAATCATAACGGTAGGCAATTAGGGAAGCTTTTTAGAGGAGCTGTTGGAGCTGTTGGAACCTGCTGTTTCTCTTGGGGCATTCTGCTGGAGAATCTTGCTAGGCTGGCTTTGCTGATGAAGTTGGCTGTTCTTGTCAAAGGAGGAGCTCAGGACCTAGTCACCTCTGAGAATGGGGAAGCGCTAATCCTCAGGTTGAGCATGGTTTCTTGACTCTGGCATAAAAGAAGGTACACTGCTCAGCCTCACAGATGAGCTCTTCACATTAGCTTTTCTGATGGGACTCATGCTTTCTTGTCACTGGAGGAGCTCGGGACTTCACTGTTGCTGAGAATAACTGTGGTTCTTTCGGGAAAGCTCTGATGCTTACCTTGAGCATGGCTTCCTGTTTCCAGTTTGCAGCCCTTAGCCTGTTAACACAGACCTTTTATCCCACTAGCATATATTTTCCAGCTTCCAGAGCTGACATTTGAGTCTTCCTAGTGCAGATAGATCAGGAAAGTGGGACTGCGTGAGACTTGCTTGGGGGTCTTAGGTCTCCAGATGGACTTGTGGGAGGCAGTGTTATGAGCTCTAGATTTTCAGCTGGACTCACAGAATGCAAGGCTCTCAGCTGGATTCTTTGAACTTTAGTATGCGGATAGATGTGCTCCTTGTATATGATTCCTTTGGTGTTTCATTATAAAATAATATCATAAAATGTCCTTTATTATGCTTCTTCCCTTGCAAAACCCCAAACCACAACAAAAGTGGTACCAAGAGTAGAATTTGAACCCAAAGGTGCCCCAGCCCTCATTACAAAATAGTATTAAATATGTGCCGTGTACTGCCTTGTTTCCGTCACAAAACTTCATATCATGACATATCATTTATTAGCTAGATATGGTGGTATAAACCAGAATTCTGAGGAAGTGCAAGTTCTAGCCCAGCTGGAGAAATTTAGCAATTTTTAATGAATTTATCTCAAATCAAAAATTAAAAGTAGCCACAGATGCAACTCAATATGAAGAGCCTGCATTCAATCCGTAATGTCACTAAGTAAATGAAAACATTTTTCAGCCAAAATATCTTGGCCATAAAATTGTGAATCATGCTGTGTATCCTTTAATTATTTGGTTTTAATTTCATCTAGATTCTTTAATTTCAGCTGCATTTCTGTACCCTGACTTTACATGTGGATGATGGCATCTGACCCATCCTTCCTTTCTTTCAACAAAACTTAGGGTTTACTATTTTAGTTTCAAATTCTCACCTCAATATCTGCCCCACTGCTGAATTTCTGAAACAGTTAATAGTTAAATTATAATTTTATGCACATAACATCTTTGAGCTAAATCATATTTAATCAAATATATCAAGATATTTATCTTATAAACATAACTAATGTGTACCTAATAATGCTAACTCATGCTATATTTTCACTATAAATGTACTTGTATAATATATGCAGTATATGTGCAATTATCAAGAAATAAAAAGTGAATAAATTATACTATTTTCCTGTTTCTCTGTGCATTCACAGTTCTCTGGTAGTGGTTGTACCTATTTGGAAAGGTGATTTGTAAGTGGTTTAGATAGAGAAGACCAAGATTAACTCAATAATTTCATATGTGAAATAGAGTCAGTCTGACAGACAAAGTCACTTTTATTTGCCGTTTTGCAGGAATTGCATTTATTAATGGATTTTTTCAGTGTTGGTTGAACATGAGCTAACCTTTTGGTATTTTTATATCGTTGTAATTCTGCATGCCACCATGCTTGTCAAGCAGTTTGTAAATATAATCTCCTATTGCTTGAGGTTGCAATACAATATATATTTACAGTGCTTGCCCTCTCTCTCTTTGTGGATACTACCATTTCTTTCTGGAAACTCCTGTCATATGCAAATGCTTTGGAGGCTTTGCTTGTGTTTCTTCCTCATAATTTTTTAGCCTAGAAGGCAAGTGAACTAATAAGTAACCCTTTAGCGTCTGCAAACTCTCTGATTTCCATGTTTTTATTTTTGTGTTTATTCTTCTGAAGTTAATAGCTTAATAATATGTTTTTTTGTTTTTTTTTTTTTGTCTTTTTGAGACAGGGTCTCGCTATGCAGTTGAGGCGGGCCTTGCGCTCACTTTTGTAGCCCAGGCTGGTCTCGAACTCGCACCAATCCTCCTGCCTCAGCCTCCCGAGTGCTGGGATTACAGGCATGAGCCACCACGCCCGGCAATAATATGGATTTTAATACCTGCTGAACAATGCTCTTTGTGGTATTTTTCTTAAATAAGGTGTTGTGGGCCCGGTGGGTTGGCTCAGTGGTCTAAAGCGCCTGTTTAGGAAAGCTTGGGCGGCTTCAGGGACCATGGTTCGATCCCCAGCACCACATGCTGCGCCAGCCCTGCCCTCAGGGTGGGCTGAGCCAGCCATAAAAATGAGTAAATAAGCAAAGGTTCTGAAACAAGAAAAAAAAAAAATAAATAAATAAATAAAATAAATTCTTTAAAAAAATTAAATAAGGTGTTGCATATGTTTATAAAGCCACGTTTTGAGAGGTCACAAACAATGCGTTAAAATAAACAATCTGAAAATGAAAGCATTGTTTAAGCAATTTTACATTTCTAATGAAACAAAATAATTTTAATCATAGATAAATAAAATTCACATAGCTCTTGCATTAATTTAAGGGAATGCTTTCCGTATCCTCTCATAACACTTAAATTCTGCTGAAGTCATATTTCTTTTTATTTTTCAATTGATCATTGTCATGATTTAATGTATTTGGTTGCTGCTTGGTCGCATCAAGCAGCTCTGAATCATGGTGATCCTCCTGCTTTCAGCCTCCCCAGACCTGGGATTATAGGCGTGTGCCAATAAGCAATCGACTCTGTGACCAGCTTAGCCAACACTGGGGGTGGGGCTGGCACTACCTGTGGGGATCGAACCATGATGGTCTAAGCTTGCCTAATCAGGCGCTTTAGTCCACTGACATATCTCACAGGCCTAGTGATGTCATACTTCTGATTGTTCTTATTTATGTTTTAGATTTTTACTCAGTTTGTGCAGGGTTTCACAAATATATACCATTTTATATATAAAAACTCATATTGAAAAAATAATTGATTCCAGGTTATAAAACATTTTACTTTCTCAACACATTGGACTGTTTACTTATGTAATCTACTCACATTCATTTTACTTAAAACAATAATTTATTTTAATGTATTACTTCATTCACAGCAATATTCTTACCAGCATAGTTTAAAATTTGACTCTCTCTCTCTTTCTCTCTCTCTCTGTCTAATTCTCCATACATGTATGTTATCATTTTTGTTCTTATTTAACATTTTCTAGCTTATTCAAACAGCCACATTCAGTGTCTTTAGTATGTTGTTAGTTTCATCTGACTGATACGAATGCAGTGCTCAGAGTTCAATATTCGTTGGAGTACATATAATCAGACACTGTTTATGAGAATGAATTTGACACTGGAGGGACAAGCACTGATGTTCTACTGGCAGTTTGGAGCTCACCAGGATTCATATCAGGAAAGCATTAGTGATACGAAGTTAGGAAAAAGAAGGTATTATATGGAGAACTCTACCGGAAAGGGGGGAAATGGAGACAACAGACAGCTTTCCCAGTAAATAAAAACCATATGCCCTCTTCTAAGACAGAACCCCAGCGACCTGCAGCTACCAGCTAGGCTCTGTCTGTAAATATATGAGACTTTGGGGGCATAGAGTAGATATAAGCCAGAGCATTCTGCCTCTGGAAACCAAGAGATTTATGTCCGTACCACTGTACAAAATGTATTTAGTCCATCTCTAAGAGTTGCCTAATTCATAGTACTTTCTGCATTGCTTAAAGATAAAGGTCTCTAAAAAAGCTCATAGTTATGACCATTAATAATCATAAAAATTAAGCCGGGCGTGGTGGCTCACGCCTGTAATCCCAGCACTCGGGAAGCTGAGGCAGGAGGATTGGTGCAAGTTTGAGACCAGCCTGGGCTACAAAAGTGAGCTCAAGGCCAGCTGCAACCGCATAGCGAGACCCTGTCTCAAAAAGACAAAAAAAAAAAAATGATAAAAATTAAATTAGACACTTTCAACATACGGTGGCACAAGGTAAGCATTCCCACTGAAAATAGAGAAATAAGAGGCATAGAAGAGGGTGGGAACAAAGTAGGACACACCCCACTTAGAGCAAACATTGAATCTTATAGCTGCATGTTCATCATCCAGGAAAGGCTGTGGTGAGATTGAAGTCACATGGTTTTGAGCAGCTATCCCCTGCGGCTCCACTGTTTGTAACACACATGGCCTTTCTTTTCTGCTGGCTCCCCTCACTTCTGGTGGAACTCCTCAGTACACATTCTATATTGCCTGGCATCTCCAGCTTCCTGGGACCTGCACTATACCTGGGGATATGCTCTTACCTTTTCTTTTACACACTGCTCTCTCGTGGTCTTCTGGGAGGCACTGTGACCCATTTTCACCTGGTCCCTTTGGCCTTCTTCTGTATGTGGGTTCAACTTTCACGACTCCCAACATTTTCATTATGTTTTCCCCAAAATGCAGCAGCTTGTGGATGATGACACTGTAGGCTTTCAGCTGGGCAGCACCCAGGCCCATTTGAACTATGGCTGCAGGAGCTTTTTTTGCACCAAGATGGTTAAACTTCAGTTTATATTTCTGTAGGCAGCCTGGAGTGAGTAGTTTTCTCAGGAACATTTTTTGCAACAGGAAGTTTTATTTTTAAAAAAGAAAGTTTAATAGCTTCACACCCTAGAGTTTTTGATGAACAAAATCCGTTTCATTTCTAAAATACCTTAAAAGTATCAGATTCTTGTCTCTGTACAAGTTACGTGGCTTCTTTTTGCACTAATCCTTTCAGCAATTATGCCCTAGTTGGCCCCTAATTACCAGATGCTTCCTTTTCTGCAATATCGTTATCAAATCCTTTAGCTCTGCCAAGGCTCCATGTGCTTCTCATCATGCATCCAGTAAAAGTTGCCAGAGGTATTCATGCCAAAGCCAAAACACTGGGCTGCCTTGAAAGCTCTTTCACCAGATTAATTAGTTAACCTCCCTTCTTCTCATTTTTCAAAAATGACTCAGGACATGGACTAAATATGGACAAATTTTCTGCCAAATTGTAGCAGGCATGCCTCTATTCAGACTACCAGTGCAATATCTTTCCATATGAAACCTCATCAGCCTCATCTTTTCAGTTATATGTTCGTTATTATTCTGATCTTCTGAGTTCTAATGAGTAGTACACATCAAGTACTGCTCACAGCGGTCCAGGGGTTTTCTCTCCCTTGTAATTCCAAATGTTTTAAAATACTCCCACAAACCATTTTCAAAATCTTGTGGACCACATGATCAGGTATAGCCACAGCAAAACTCTTATTTTGCTCCAATTTTCCTTTTTAGTTAACATTCACATTGCTGGGAAAAATACAGGATATCTATAGCTTAAAGGAGGGGAGATATATTTGGGCTTATACTTTTAATGGATTTATACTTTGGTCAGCTACTTCCAAATCAGAAATAATGTGGTCAAGTGTTAAAGCAGAGGAAATACATTCACTAAAAACCATGGGACAGGGAGAGAGAGAGAGGGAGTTTGAAAGACAGTAGTAGTGGGGATGATTACACACCATTGTGATTTTGGCCTCCAGTGACCTACCTTTTAGATTTGACCTCTGTCTCCAAAAACCTGAGACTTTTGGGTTGAGTTTCATGTATAAAGCATAAGAATTATATACATATATATATATATATATATATATATATATATATTTTAAAAGAATTATATATTTTATAACATAATATATTTTAAGGCTATTTAATTCTTTTGTGTTGCTTTTCATGAATTTTTTTTGCAAATAAGCTATTCTAACACAGAAACGTTTGTATTCATTTATAATTTCATTTCAGTTCACAGTGAATATAAGAGGAAGTAATCTTTTAACTTTATGTGATAACTGTCATATTTTTATTTCTTTTAAATGGTTGGCTTTTCCATTTAGTGTCAATCAATAGGTGATAAATCACAAACACCAAAAACAATTTTCTTTGTCTTCTTATCTATTTCTACTGTTTGTGGAATTATATTTCTCAGTTTCATATGAGAAGCCATTTTATAGTCCATGTAACCTGAAAAGTATGTTTTTGAAATTGTATTCATTAGGCAAATAAATGTACACAAACAAATTTGAAAGACTGGACTCAAAATGTCTTTTGGAATTGACGTAATAAACCAACTAGAGCCACAGATAAAATATACCATCTTTAGAACTATCTGCAAGAGCCAGGCATGATGGTGTATGCCTGAAACCTCAGCATTCAGGAGGCTGAGGCTGGGCAGACTGAACTGGATAGCAAGACTCTGTCTCACAACGCTACTACTACTACTACTACTACTACTACTACTAATAATAATAATAATAATAATAATAATAACAAAAGAAAGGAAGGAAAGAAGGAAGGAAGAAAGAAAGAAAGAAAGAAAGAAAGAAAGAAAGAAAGAAAGAAAGAAAGAAAGAAAGAGAACTATCGGCAAGATCATTACACCACATAACCCATCCAGGGGGAAGGTGATTCTTACTATTTTGACCATCAGGTATCAGTGTTTAACTTCCTGACAATATGTATTTGGCAACTTGTTCTTCTTGCTGTCAGTGTTGCTCCTTAGGCTCTTAATTTTCTGTCATCATCCATTCTGGAGAAAAGGCATGTCATTGCCCCAATAATTTTAGTAGATTAATTCTTTTTTTTTTTTTTTTTAGTAGATTAATTCTTAATGGAAAATGGCCACACTTAAGCGAAGTCTGTGTTCATGACCCAATGATAATTTATTGTCTTGAACAAGCAGAATAAGATGAAATTCAGTGGTGCTTATAAAAATCCATAAGACAAAGACAAGTGGGGGACAAAGGTGACAGCTTAATATATCAAAAGGAATCAACTGTTATGTCCTGGTCACCAAGCTGTTCCTATTGGTGTGTTCGAGTTTCACAAGTCAGAAGTTCTCACACCAAATACAGGAAGGCTATCTCCTCATACACATGTTTGTATGTACTAATGAATTCCATGTCATAAGTCACTTAGAAAAGTTAACTTCTCTCCACCAAACAATGTGTGCTTTCTTATTAAAATGCAACACCGCTCTCTAGAAAGACTTGCATGGAGCTGCAGACGAGACTTGACACATTTGCTCATAGCATGGCACATCTCCTTCATTGTAACTGTTGTATTTATGAATAGGAAAATTGCAATCACTAATTTAATGTGTGTTTCAGCTACCAGCATTGAAGTCATCCCTTCTGCTAATTTTATTTAGATGTTTTCTAGTCTGAAGGGATGGTTTAGACATAAGATTCATTTTAGCTATGCTTATTAAATGGTAAAATAGAGTAAAAACCTAGAGTAAAACTAAGTACCTTATAGGAGGATTTACAGATTCATGCAAGTTTTGGTTAAATATATCTAATATTTTAGAACATCCAGGCTGATGGATTCTACTTCCTACTTCAATAAGTGGAAATATTTTTAGAGTGGGAGACAGAGGATCCAGTTTCCTAAATTTTGACAAATAATAACTTTTAAAGTAATAGTCAAGATACTCATGGATTTACTAATAATTCAATTTAAATTAATTATGCTACTACTAAAAAGTAGTTTGGTCAAATATGAAATTTTATTAATTTAAATTTTATGCACATATTGGAATTACCATCCCTAAAACTTTTGAGTGGATAGCATTAAGAGAAACTCTAAGATTACAGTTGAGAGCTCAAGTTTGCCTTTCACTACATTCTAAAACTCTTGAGAGAATTACACTTGAAGCATATTTATCTTTAAATAAAACAGTTCAAAAGCAACAAACAATAAATCAGACATCTCATAACACTAACAGATCCATTTTCATCTTAAGGAATGAAACATGAAATAGCAGCATTTATCTCAATAGGCTTGGTGGGCAAGGAGAGTTGTAAATTGTAGAAACTACAACATTAGTTCTGATTGTCATGTTAAACTTATTTCACTCATGACTCTTAATACATGATTTTCAGAATCATTTGTAGTGTTAATAGATGTGTTATTCTTTTTCAAAATACTATCCTTAAATAAATAATTCCATAATATCAAAGAAGTGACAAAAAAGCATATACTTGGTTCTTGTTCTATTGCTTCCCTTGATACAATGCATCACGAATCTTCTTTATGATAAATAGTACAAGTCAAATAGTCTGAGAGCATATTGCAAAATACATAACAGGATGGTAAGGTGAGGAAGGAAATGATATACTAACATGCTTAAATTTTTAAATAAGGTTTGTTATAAATCACAGGCAAAAATGTCTATAAAATAAAAGAGCTCTAATATATACTGTATTTGGTCAGAGATATCTAGGGTTGTTTATTTATTTATTTGTTTGTTTGTTTATATATTTATATCTCACTGGTATAACTTCATGTCCAATCAGCCACCATTTTCTTCTAAATTCCCACCATTGTATGATGCCACGTAACAGAGCAAGGACATGGCTGGCTACAGGTAATGGTGCTCAGAGGGTGCTTGGAGGACATGTACCTCCATTACCAAAAACACAGGTAATCACGGTGGGGGAAAACCAAAGACAACCATGGGTGGGTAAATGGAAAAGCCACATACGTGAATTCCAGTATTGGCAGTGCTTAGAAGAACAATCAGAACTATCTTTTGATCCATTCCTTGACCCAGGCACCACCTCCAGTCCAGATTCAATGAACATACAATCTTGGAAAATATATCTAACTGCTTGATAGAAGAAGACACTTACTGCACAGGTACCAGGCTTGTGATGTTGGTGCCTGGCCTACCAAGCACCTTCTAGTGTTCATCTGTCCTGAACTTATAGGAGGACAGGAATTCTGATGAGCAAGATATTTATACATCAGGACACTAGAGAAACCAAATGTCACAGAGTCAGAACTAGAACTACAAGCTAGGAAAGAGGCAATGTTAGGGTCTGAGTTAGGGAGTCCGAAGCAGGCACTGAGAAATTGAATTCTCCAGATTCTTCAAGGCTTGGTGCCCACATCAGCCAAATGCTGCTAAGTCCTGAGAATCCCCGGCAGCTGGTGGTGTGCAAGCAGGGAGTTCAGCAAAAATGGGCAATCTGAGAAGAAAAGCAGTTCACCTAGAGGCGGCTGTGCAATGCATTCACCTGGAACAGTGCTCGTCGTTTTTGATTAGGCCACAAAGCAAGAGAAAAATAGAAACAAACAAACAAAAGAATCACACATCTTACTACATCACAATAGAATGAAACTAGAGATCAATAGCAAAAATGAAAACAATAATGACAATAGTTTACAAACACAGGTAGATTAAACAACCCGTGTTTCAATAATGAGTGAATTGTTAAAGAAATCTGGAGATATATTTAAATGTTCTCAATATGAAAAGACTTATACAATACGAAATATCAGAATCTATGGGGTATGGCAAAAGTAGTTTTAAGGAGTATTCATAGATACAAACGCCTGCAATTTAAAAAATAAGAAATATCAAATATGCAACTTAAAATTATACTTCAAGTTATCAGGAGACACAAACATACCAAATGCAAAATCAGTGAAATATATTTTAAAAAAAGATCAGTGCTAAAAGTAATGAATGAGAATAAGATCCCAACATAAAGTACTCAAGACAAAAATTGATTTTTTAAAGACATAAATACTTTTAGAAACAGAGATGGAAGCAGAGAGGCAGGCAGACAGACAGACAAACAGAAATAGAAAGACAGACAGACAGAAACAGAAACAGAAAGACAGAGACATACAACAAATTAATAATGTTGCAGGTGAAATGATGTGATATTACAACCGAACTAATCAAATCCAGAGAATCATCAAGGGCTTTCCTGAAAACTTATGTCTGCATATCCTGAAAGATCTAGAGGAATAGCTAAATTTCTAGACACACACATCTTACGAAACTTAAACGATAAAAATATAAGAATATAAACATACTCATAACCAGCAATGGGCTGAATATGTTTAGAAAAAAATTTTCCCAACAAAAACAAAAATGAGGACAGCAAAAATTTATTATTGAACTTCATAAGTTCATTCATGAAGATCTAACACCAGTGTTCTTCATGCTATTAACTAAAGTTGAAAAAGAATAAATGCTTCCATATTTACTCCATAAAGCCAGTACCACATAAATATCAAAACTTGAGAAAGGCTCAGCAACATAAGTGCTTGCTTGCAAGTGCAAGGGCCCAAGTTCAGTCCCCTGGTACCAGAATACAAACAAACAAACAGAAATTTGAAAGAAATAATGAAAGATAAAAGCAAAAATGACAAGCTGACACATGTGATGAAATAGACATCTCAACAAAATAGTTGCAGACACTCGAACAACACAGTAAATTGTTCATGCAGCATTATTATCATAGATTATTCCAAGAGATTCAAAGATAGTTCAATGCATGCAAATCAGTAAGCATGTTACAAATATAGAGCCACAGTTTGTAAAACATTAAAGGATGCCACCATAAAATAATAAATACCAATAATTATATAAGAATAGTCAACACATTTACTCATTAGGGGTATGCAAATCAAAGATACATTCTGATTCCATTTCATCCCAGTGACTATCACCAAGAAAATAATACTGGAAATGATATAGGGAAAAATAGTACCTACATTTTGTTGGAAAAAAAGAAAATTAGTTCGGCTACTGTGGAAATCAGCATTGAATTTCCTCAGTAGTCTAAAAATAGAGATATTGTATGGCATACACTATTAATTTTTACTCCACATCCCAAAGAATTAAAGCCAACATACTACAAAGATAGCTGCATATCTTTATACATTTATACCATTTTCCCTGTAGCACCATTCACGAGAGCCAAACTGCCGTATCTGTCTGGATGACCATCAATGGATGAATGGTGAGGAAAATGTGTTATATACACTTGGTTTGGGGTATTGCTCAGCGAAAGAGAGGAGTAAAATCATGGCACTTAAGAGAAGCAGATGCAACTAAAGGTCATCATGTTAAACAAAATAAGCTAGACTGAGAATAATTAGTGTCACAGTGCTGCCTCATAAGTAGAAACCAAAAAAATGTTATGAAGGTAAAAGAGAGAGAGAGAGAGAGAGAGAGAGAGAGAGAGAGAGAGAGAGAGAGAGAGAGAGAGAGAGAGACTATTAGAGATGACGTAGGGGATCGGCAAGGGTAATGGCAAGGTCAAGAGAGGGTGGTGATGCAGATAAGACCATGCTGTAGGATAGGCATGCTCGGAGCGCCTTGGTGAAGTCCATTACTCTGTATAACTAAATACTAATTTAACACTTCTTGTGTCTTTAGATATACTTTTCGTAACCATCCGCAGCAATTATGTTACTGTGCTATAACAATCACTTCACAGTACTAAATGTCAACAAGTACCTGTGGGAGCATACTTCCCCTGTCCTTCACTCCCTCTGCATTATTGCTTGTGTCTAGTTGTCCCCCCACGGCAGTCACTGGGCCAGTTTCAGGGGCTTGTGGTTAACTCATGATCCAACGTTGGGAGTAGGTGGGTGAGAACTACAGTCATCCTAGGTAGAGTGGCTTAATACATTATAAGGGAGGAAGAGAGGCTTGCTAGCTGCAGCAGCTGCTGATCCTTTCTTTTTTTTTTTTTTCTCTTTGCTGTTTTCTGCCGCCATGGATGACTCCCCTCTGCCCTGTGCCACTGTGTCTCGGAGCCTCCCAAATATGAACCAAAACCTCCTCTGTAAGCTAATTTAACCTTTCCTTCCTTAATTTCAGGTGTCAAGTTTTTGTTCCAGCAATGAGAGAGGAATAACTGAGACCCTCTCCTTATTTGTTTAAAAAATATTGCAAAAAAGTATGAAAACATATTTAAATATTTCTAACAAAAGCTTTGATCGATTTCCAGAATTTCCTTGCTATATCAACCCTCTTGGAACATATATGCAATTACTATTCCTATTTTGTCATTTTTTTAACTCACCATTTGACCTGATCTCAGGTGTCTACAAATACTGAAACATAAACTCCTCCACAATTAGACTGCACTTATTTTTATATGCAGTGAATACAACAGAAATATAGAGATTTTTTCAGGAAAAATTAGCCTATATTTGTAGACAAATCTATTCTGTTTAATTATTTCTCATTGGTATAGCTAAGTTCAATGATAATCTTGAATGGGACTTATCAAAATTACACTACATATCAAGAAAATGATAAGCATTTTCATATATTGAATCTATTCAAAGTAGTTATAATATTAAAGAAAATGAAGATGAAATATTAACATATTATCAAATTTATTAAAACAACTGTAATGAAAATACTTCACTCACATTTTTGTAACTTGACCATATATCTCAATATAACTATATACTTACTAATTCGTGATAATTGGAAGTATGTCTAATTTTCTAATAATGCAACAAATGTCAAATTGAATTGTTATTGTGGACATGATGACATCTTACTCGTATTTCTTAGAATACTGCAAATAAATACTATAGGAAATAAATTCAATTACATGGTTTATTAGTACACATTGACCTAACTACTCAGAAATGCCCAAACACAGTTACATTATGTAAAGAGTAAAGAGCACAGAAGAGGGGCACTTTGGATAGTTAAATAAGTAACTCAATAAAAGAATCTTAGGAATGTGTAACTCTAAACTGACAGTACTCTAAGTCATACTCTTGGAAAATAACAAACAAGTTCATGAAGGGTTGATTTAATAATAGCCAGAGTTAGAAGCAATACATTAATTTGGAGATTGTCTTCAGATTTAGTGAGATGAAGAAAAAAGCAAGATGAAGAAAAGATATTTGTTATATATACATTGTGCAAAGTCACTAAAGCGACAGCTTTGGAAACCTTACATCCCAGAAAATCCTGTGCGTCTAAATTCAATCTAAAGCTGTGAAAAAATATTGCAGACAAAATGTCTTCATATTTAAAAGAAACATCAATTTAGAGGCCCTCTCCTAAATGAATTTTTTTTTCAAGCAGAAAGATAAATTCATTCTGAAATTGGACTGTTAAGGCATGAGCACTTAATTAAAGCACTGATACCCACAAAATTACTTTCTCACTGAGACATTAAAGTAACTATTGACAAATAATAAGTGCCTTGAACACTATAATATTGTTTCTGTGAATTGCTTACATATGTATTTTCAATAATCAGTTTCAGTAAACCTTTCAATGCAGACACTGTCAAATTTCAAATAATAGGTTGCTTTTTAAAAAAAGGAACTGAGGGCCGGCCTCACAGCTCAGGGCACTAAAGTGCTTGCTTTGACAAAGTGCAGCTGCCCATTCTGGGCATGCTGTGCTGGCCCTGCCCCTGGGGATACTCTGAGATGATGATAGAGACTGGGCATTGTGGCGCACACCTGTAATCCCAGTACTTCCGGAGGCTGAAAACAGGAGACTATGAGTCTAGTCTACATAATGAGACCCTGTAGACTATATTCAATGTCCTAGATGCATTAAAAAACAACAACAACAAAAAGAAACTGAGTACATAGCAATTTCTTAATCAACTCTCCTATATTACTTTTCTGCCTTTATTCGGTTAAGATGGCCAAGTCATGACTAAACTTTAGATATATTGATAAATTTATCTATAAAATAGAATAGAAAAGTATGATTTCTTTCTATGTCCAGTCAATCCATGTCTAAATCTTCTGAATAAGCGACATGCATGCAACATGGTCTGGAGAGATCTCATGACAAAGTTAGGAACTCATTCCTGAAGTTGCTTTGTTCCTCAATTGCAAAAGCATAGTTTATCATTTTCAGCATTTTGTACTACTACATGTTGGTCATACGCAACTCTTCCAGTCCTTGTAGGAAATGCATACATAAATGTAATTGCCACCTGCAACTTCAAGCCTACTCCTGAGCAACAGAAGGCAGCCCTCCCTGGGCTCCGTCCATATCTCACTGCATCTAGACACCAACTGGTCTCCATTATCTCCATGTTACTATACCTATCCTCATCTTTTGTTCCCTTTGCTTTCTGTCTCCTTGCTCTTGCTCACAGCACAGAATGCGGATGGTTCTTATGTGAGGCTAGTAATGTATATGGGAGTTCTTAATTCATTTTCTCGTTTCTCTTTGCTCCATCCGTTCACCTGCCTCCTTCTCTTTGTCCTCTTCCCTTTGAGAAAAGCCTGTCTCCTGACTTCTGATTTTCTATCTTCCATTTTTTTCTTCACTTTGAGGTTCTTATATCAGAAAAAAAAAAAAAAACATGTTTTAATTAATCTTGAGCTTTAAACAGAATATGATATTACTCATGGTTCTTATTTCCTTACATTAAATACTGAAAATTCTTTTTTTTTTTTTTTTTTTGTCTTTTTGAGACAGGGTCTCGCTATGCAGTTCAGGCTGGCCTTGAGCTCACTTTTGTAGCCCAGGCTGGTCTCGAACTCGCACTGATCCTCCTGCCTCAGCCTCCCGAGTGCTGGGATTACAGGCGTGTGCCACCACGCCCGGCTTTGAAAATTCTTAATTTAAGCAAATATCACTGGCTATTATCATTGGACTGTATTGTCTCAAAAGCATAGTATGATTCATAAAATGTATTTGGACATATTTTCATCTCAGAATTTCTTTTTCTTTTTAATTTTTTTTTCTTGTTTCAGAACCTTTGTTTGTTTATTCACTCATTTTTATGGCCCGCTTAGCCCACCCCGAGGGCAGGGCTGGCAAAGCATGTGGTGCTGGGGATTGAACCGCGGTCCCTGAAGCCGCCCAAGCTTCCCCAAGCAGACGCTTTAGACCACTGAGCCATCCCGCCGGGCCCATCAGAATTTCTTTGTAGTTTTATAGTTACAGTATTAGTGTAAATGAGGAGCACTTAATTATATCAAATCTGAATACCTGAGTCTGGGAATATTTTCAAAGACTTGTGTAGTTTCAGTTACCTTCTCTCTCCTGAAAACACTCTTCTGCAATGTCTCTTTTTCAAAGATAGCTTAGAGGATTAGATTTTGCTCAACATGTTCAAGTTGATATAACAAACAACTGGATTACGATAATATTTGAAATAGTGATTAGCTGAGACAAGCTCAAATACGCATTAGAAGGAATAACAGGCAAAAGAAACATTCTTGTCTTCAAATAAATATATTTAAAATAACACAATATAATATTTCATAACAGCAATGTTCTGTGTTAAAACATTTCGCTGTGAAAAAGTTACCATTCCTCTAGCTTGGGTTAAAGTAAGGTCAGCTTTTTTATTTATTTATTTATTTATTTATTTATTTATTTATTTATTTCTATTTAGATGGTATTTTTAAGGGGTGTTAGGGGAAAACATATAAAATATATAACAAAGGATATATTTTTCCTAGGATACTATTTTATTCAATATAATTCAAAATTGAAAGTTAAGGTCAGAAGAATACATAAATTACTGCATTTTTATCAGGCAATTTAAAATTTGGTTTGCTTGTTATTTTGTGTTACCAGGGATCAAACTCAGTGTCTTGCACTTGCCAGACAGGTGCTTATACCACTGAGCTCTCTCCCATCCCTGTAATCTTAAATAGATTGAAAAAAATAAAATGGTGATATGCTAAATGTTAAAAAAATGTTAAGGAAAGAAACATTACAAAGAACAAGTGATACTTACAGAAAAATCATAAAATACTGTCTTCTCAGAGCAGTGTGTTCTCTTTCTGAAGGAGGACTTCAGAAAGCAGTCTTGGGCCCGGCAGGATGGCTCAGTGGTCTAAAGCGCCTGCTTAGGAAAGCTTGGCTGGCTGAAGGGATGGCGGTTCGATCCCCAGCGCCACATGCTGCACCAGCCCTGCCTTGAGGGCAGGCTGAGCTGGCCATAAAAACAAATAAACGAACAAACAAAAGTTCTGAAACAAGAAAAAAAAAAAAAATAAAACAATTCAAAAAAAAAAAAAGAAAGAAAGAAAGAAAGAAAGCGGAGTCTTTCATCAGATAGGACCTGATGATTGGATCAGCTAGGTCCCACTCCTTCCTCCTTTTCTTTCTTCTGTTGTCTATTTCTTCTTTCTTTTATGCTTCACATTCTAATGAATGTCTTCTCATTTGCTTTCATATTGTAAATATGAATATTAAAGACAGTATTGAAATATTTTAGACTTTATTTATTTATTGATTGATTGATTGATTGATTGATTGATTGTGTTTTTGAGACAGAGTCTCACCATGCAGTTCAGGCTGGTCTTGAACTCACCTTCGTAGCCCAAGCTGGTCTTGAATTTACACCAGTCCTCCTACGTCAGCCTCTCAAGTGTTGAGATTACAGGCATGTGCCACAACGCCTGGCTTCTACCTCTTTCAGCTGATTCATGTCTATCTCTTCTTTAATATATCAGTCCTGACATAATATGTGTGGCTGAATAGACACCTCTCTCTGGTTAATGGACAGATTAGCTACAGATGTGCATAGATAGAAGATGTATGCAAGAAATCATATTTTGTGTTAGGACAAGTAATAAATGAATGTAACTTTCATCATGAATATACAGTTCATATCATGCAATAACACTTATCAAAATAATCTCTTTGCATCATGGTAATATACTTACAGTTCTCTTTTGATAATTATGTATGACTTTGGTAATTTTATTTCACACTGTTATGGCTAGTATGATTTGAGATGTTCTTAACCAAAAGCATAAAGATAAAAAATTTCTGGAAGTGTTTTCCAGTAGTTTTGTTTATTGACTGAGAATTTCTTTATATTAATTTTAAATATTTATTGGAAATTATTCACTGTTAATATTAGAGGGTATAACTTACATTTTTCAACTTTTCTACATACTATATTTTTTTACATATATAACGGTTTTTTCCCATTCCATTTTCTTCTTTATTCAGTTCTTTATTCAATATCTTTTATTTGTGTTTAGTTTGTCATAAAAAAGTTTATATGTCATTAAAATCAGTTAATAACATCATTATTCACACAAATATAATACATTAGGAATGACCATACTTTTCTCAAATTTTCACCAATTATCACCTGCTGTTTTAGTTTTATGTTTTAATTTTCTTAAGAATTATTGAGCATTGTTCTATGCAGGTAATACTATTTTGATCTTTCACTGTGGTATGATTCTGCTTTTGTTTCCCTTTATGTTTTATATGTTACCTTCATAAGATCCTTATCATTCTAATAGAAGTTCATAGAATTTCATATGCTAAGCATCTAGCTGGGGTGACAGCTCAGAAAAATAAGCTCTTGCCTGGCAAGTGCAGAGTCCTGAGTTCAATCTCCACTATGGCAAATAAACAAATAAGTAAATAAATCTATTTCTTCCATTCACATTTTTTCTTAACATGTATTTTTACTTCATAAAATTATTTATAGTAGATTTTACAATTTTTCTTACCATATTTTGATAATATCCTAGAATATTCAGATGTGCATTTTCATAAATTAAAGCAGCAAGTTGAAATTCTACTTGCATGACCTTTAATTCTACTTGCATGAACTTTCTACTCTCCTGCTCTTTAAGAGGTAATATTTTACTTGCTTGTACTGTGGCCACTCTGATATGTGCCCAGGAGTAGCCATCTTTTGTATTTCTCTAAGATACCTGTGAGCAGCTGCGGTTGTGTATGTGTTATTTTTATTTGATGCTCCTGAGTACCTATAAATGCTTCCTCTTATGATGTTTCCATTTTTGTAATTATAGTTTGTAATATTTTTGTGATTCTTCTTTCTCTTTTCTTCTATTATGATAAAATGAATTTTACATTTTCCCAGTCTGTAGTAACCAAATATACCAGAAATGTACATTACTAACCCCTGGATATTTATAAAACTAAACAAATTGCTGCAGCTCAAATAAATCATAACCTTCCACTTCTTTTTATATTTGACACCCAAATATATATTCTTGTTGCAATACATAGTGCTGAGAGTACAAATTAGAGTATATATATATATATATATATATATATATATATACATATATATGTATATATACATATATATATTCTTTAATTAATACTTCAACTCAAAGTAAGGACAATTAGAAGCACATAATTCCACCTAAAATGACATAAGTACCACATAGAAACTAAAAATACAATAATTTCGAAGTTGCCCAGTGTTGCCTATCAGCCTAGACTTTTGCTCTATTTAGATGGAAGTTGGGGACAGATATGGGACGCTCTCCTAGCACTCCTGATCCTGCTAAATGACGTCAGGCAAAGGTGGATGCCAACAATTGATGCCAGTGCCACCTAGTTACTGCCACTGCCAGCTGTCAGTGCCCAATGTCCGCTTGCACTGGGTACCATGAGCCAACTCTGCTAGGTGATCTGTGCAGCTCTCTGGAGCTATTTGGCATTAAGGATACTAAATATTTATCTACACTCTCCACATTGAGGCTATCATATTACAAATTAATCTATAGGACTTTTGGAACACATGCTACCTAAAAGATAAGTTATAGGGAGATTTATAGGAGCACTCAAGCTAGTCTTTCTTTTGACAGGGCTGTGCTGCAGCACAAGGGACCGGTACACAGCAATTGGGATTTCTGCTGGCCTAAAGAGGAGGTTTACCTGGGAAGTGCTACTTACAGAGCAGGCAGCAGGCCTGCTTCAGGGAGAGTAAGAGTGGAAACAAGGCATCTTCTGAAAGGTTTGCTGTGCGTGTCCATTACAAGGGGAACATTAAATCAGCGAGCATCTGGGAAAATAAGGGTCCCAGACACTTCTGTCTCTGGCATTAGTCTCTTAGGGTGCCCTCTCTGTTCTCAAGAATGCAGCCTCCAGGGAGGCTGGCACTCAATCAACCATCCTAGTTCATCAAGGGGTAAATCCAAGCGAAGGGAGAAGACATGACCACCACCCGCCAAGCCTTACCCGCTAAGGGAGTCACTGATAAGATATCAACATTTTTCTGTTACTCTTAGAGCCAATTCTCATCCATGTACTTCTCTAAGACTTAAAAAATAAATAAATAAACAATTTCCTCGTTATTCTCAATTATTTAGATATGTAATTTTCCAATACTAGGGGGATAAAAGGATTTTTCTTTCCAACAGTTGTGAAATGCTCATTTTGTTTATTTTTATTTTATTAGTTTTATCAATTTGATTTATATCATCATATACTGTAGTTACTTATTTTTATTTAGAAAATCTTACCTGGACTATACTTTGCTGAAAAAAATAATGTGCAAATTGAAGATATCACGGGTGTGTCGCTCTGACTTAAATCAGGGCACATCACCTTTCTCTGTCAATTTCCTCTCTAGCCCAGATAGTAGAGGGGCTTGACTTGCCCAGTATCTTGCTGAGTGAAGTGTGAAACATTTGAAATTCAATCAGTAGAAGGCAGTAGTAATGGCTGTTGAGCACAGAAAAGCATTTGTATAATTTATAAGAAATTTTATTTTGATGGCCATAAAAAATACAAGCCATGCTATACTATGATAAGCCTGACATTTTTGGCATTAGATTAAAATGAATTTTCCGCTCAGAGAAATCAATGATATGCTTCTCTTTTTCCCTTTATTGAGGAAATAATCCTTTACTTTTTGGCTTAGATTTTTGTAAATGAATTCCATGCATGATATTTTGGCTTCAAATCTGTGAATTTTAATAGATTTATTACACGTTTTGAAAAAGTACTGTAATAGATAAGAAAACATGCACAAAAGAAAAATTCTTTTTATGGTTCATAGCCCATTTTTATTGGCATATATTGTACTCTGATAAATGTAGCACTAGATTATCCTTGCAGTTTGTTTAGTATATGATTTCAACTGAGTTTTCATAATTAACTTTATGCTATTACAGTTGCATAAAATTATTTTATTTGATTGTTGTTATTGTTTTAGTATTTAATAAGAGTCTACAGGATCTCACTAAATAGATTGAACTACATAATTCTCCTGTTTTCAGCTTCCCAAGGCCTGGGATTACTGGTACGTGTCTCCACCCCTTGTCTCAGTCACCGTCTCAGTGCGCCATGAGGGCAGGGCTGTCATGGTATGCCTAGCATCAAACCCCAGCTACTGTGCTCTGCCTAAACAGGTTCTGTAGTCCATTAAGCTATCTGGCCAGCCCTCATAAATTATTTTACAGTTCTTCAGAAGTCAAGAATACTTTGGTAAGTAAAAAAGAAAGAATACGTTGGTGATATTTATATCACTGCCCAATATCATATTAATATACAAGCAAGCAATATATTTGAGATCTTTAAGAGGTACTCACATAGCTTATATTTTAAAACATTTCATGCTATGAAGAATAGAACTCATGATATTAAAGTACTTTTTATGGTTTGTGCCTTGATGTTTGCTTTGGTTTCACAGATGGAACTTTTTTGGAAGTGCCTGAATCCAAGGTGTACGATTTATTTTTTGATGGGGGGGGGGGCGAGGCGGGGAGCAGTAACTGGAAATTGAACTCAAGACCTTGTGCTTACTAGGCAGGCAGGGGCTTGTGCCACCACACTGTTATCCCTGGCTCATGATAATAGAACTAAAGGTGTGTGGTACTGAATTGGTCCACAAATTGCTTTACCATATTCTATACGTATTTAATGGGAAAGTCCACCCTGGATGTTGGTGGCAGCCAGTGTCATTGCCTGGGAAGAATAAAAAGGAATGTGTGGCTTGCTTCAGTGGTTACTGCCTGCTGCTTTCTGCCTGCCCTGCCAGGAACTCTCTCTCCTCTGCCAGCCTCCCTGCCTTGGAGTCAGTCAATGGTGGATGGAAACGTCTACAAACTGTAAGCAGATTAAGTCTTTTCCCTTTTAACTTTTGGGTATCAATTATTTTGCCCCAACAATGAAAACTTAAGGAAGTAATAAAATATTACTTTTAGAAATATTATTTTATTAATAATTTTGTATTTATCTGTATATGTAAGTGTAACTTCAGAAATTTTAAACTTTTCATGATTTTGTGATTATAATGACATGCAACACCAAATTTTCAAAGTATAAAATTTGTGACATTAACAATCAAAGTATAAACAGAAGAAAAAATAGAATATATTTACAGAAGAACTGCACGATAGAGAACTTTATTATGACTGTACGAAATGGAAAGTATAGCACTTTAATTTTCCCTCCTTAGTTGGCAGGACAGGTCACACTAGAAGTTTAATTTCTGAATCATCTTGGCTCACTTACAGGAAATGACAGCTCCAAATTTTAGCTTGCCTTCAGTAAGTACTAGAAACTATATCACAATATTACTATACTGGTACCTGTAAGATTATCAAAAAATTCACTCAAGGAAACTAGATCAGGAACTGTAACTGGTTTCCAAGGAAACTACACACTCTCTGTGGTATAAAAGCCTTTGTTTAAAAATTTAGATTAGTCACACAAAGGAATTAAAGATCTTAATACCAGTGTTTGAAAGAATAAGAGTTTAATATAGCCTTTTATATTTGAAATTTTAAGTTGAAATTTGACATATCTAAAGTTGAATGTCTCTTCCAGTGTAAACTTAAGAGAATACAGCTTTTGTGAAAAGCTGGATGAGAGAATTTTGTGGTCTTTGACAGGTAGAAAGAAACCAGACTGAAGCTAGAGGTAAAGGAATCTTGAGGAATAAATCCCCAGACGTCACTCCACCCTGCTTTTATTCCTTTTAATTCCTCTAGGTTCTTCTTGTTAACCATACACAATTGGATGGCAGAAGTTAAGAAAGCCTAAGGCAGAAACAGTATGAGTGAGAATGAAAGTTTATCTGGAGCATCAAAGACATTTCCAGTTCAGGTTCTCCTCCTTCAGGCTGTCACAGCACTGAATCAAGCTAACAGGGCTGGCAAGCAATGCGCGCACCTCTGCCTCCTTGGACAGGCATTCTTACAGGCAGTGTGTGCCCCTACTTGATCATTTTGCTAACCCTGTGAAATTTAGCAGATTATCCCTATATGTAAGATAAACATAAAGATATCTTTGGCACAAATGTTTTCTGAAGACTAAAGGCAATTAACTACTTGAGAAAATATAGTACATTTAACAAATATACAATTACCAACATTAAGAAAAATATGGTGCATGTTACATTTATTTTTTTAGAATTGTTATAGTAAAAATCACCTTACTGTTAATCCCTGCTCAAATGCTCTTGCTTCTCACCCAAGGCACTTCCTGGAAGTTCTGGATGATTTTTTAAAATGCCTTTGTGAAGTACTTAAACTTTGGTTTGTGGTACTAAGTGTTATCCAACACAAAAGCTAGTCACCATAAAAATATTGCAATGTGTCAACATTCACTTCATTCCATAAAGCTGGGGCCATGGACAGCAAGTTCTTCCTCAAAGTCAAAATGTCCATGAAAGATAAACAGATTGTACCTATCCAGGACATCTGCAAAGCCATGACAGTGCAAATAAAGATAAAGGAAGATTCTGGAGATGTTTCAGAAAGTGGAATAATTTAGTGAGATCACCATTTTCTAAGCAAGGAGTATTATATGGAGAACGATAACAGTAGTGTCTTTTATTGTAATAACTTTTTAAACATTCACCCAAATTTTATTATAATTGATGAGTTTTAAGATATATAAATAGGTGTCATATTGATTGATACTTCCTTGATAGGTACTTTATTGCTTATCTTCACTACCTACCCTCCTTACCTATCATTGACACTTAGCTTTCTGAAATTAATCTTTTTTTTCTATTTGGTAGAGCCTGCAGGGTCTGTAGGATCTCACTACATAGATTGGATGCATAGTGACCCTCCTGTTTTCAGGCTCCCAAGTTCTGTGATTACAGGTATACACCACCATACCGAGTCTCACAAACCATCTCAGTGCACCCTGGGTGCAGGGAAGGCAGGGCATGCAACGGATCAACCCCCTGCCACTGTGCTCTACCTAAGCATGAGCTCTACCTAAGCAGGTGCTTTGGTCTGCTATCTGGCCAGGCCCTCTGAAGGTAATCTTAAGTCTCCTTCTTGCGATTCTTTATTTCTATAAATGTTCCAATTCTTGTCAGAATAACTCTGTCTTATGTCTATTCTATTTTTCATTCCAAAACTTTATGTCTTCATGTCCATAAATTTAGCCTATAGCACAGAGTTAATGTATAAGCCCTGATCATATACTAGTCTACTAAACTGGTCAGGGCTAATCATAAAGGTCTATAGTAAGTTTTCCTAAATATAAAAGATTATAGTTAAAGACAGAGCACTGAGGGCTTTCTATACCACTTAACTCTCTACATAAAAATAAAAATGAAAGTATATATAGTTTCCCAAAGTTCAATATGACATTCTATTCTAAGCTTAAATGTTGCTAAATATTTATTCTAAGTGACAATCTGTGAATAATTATTGCTAATAAACATTTTTTGCTCCTATGCTATTTTGTTATAGGTATTGTTCCCACACATTTTTCTACTACAACAGTGAATTGATTTAAAATAGATGAAATGCTCATAGTTTCAGACCACTTGATGCATAATCACACATTTTATGCTATCCACAGCTTTAATGTGCTTTTGTATGTGTGCAGTAGCATCATATTAATTAGACTTTTGACAGTTCAATTTCTAAAAGCCTGGTTTCTTTTAGCTAAGAAAAAATGAATATTGATAGATTCATCATGAGTCATTATTTTGTTGCTCTGGAGGCCTGCCTCTAGTGTATATGTTAACTGGTTACTCAGATAACACATATTATTGAGAACTTCTTTTACAACCTTATTTTTCTCAAAAATAAAGGTTTATAATCTGATGTACATGAAAATTATTATGATAAATAACATCACATGCAAATAACATAAGCCTATTATAGAGCTTTTAATTTAATAGAAGAGATACAAGTCAAGACTCTTGCGCCATCCTCATGTGTAGTGGAGAAATGGCATTCATACACTAGATAACTATGTTTTGGGCAAGAAAAAATACCTAACGAATTCATCATTGTTTAATAATAGTCAAATTAAAAATACAAGCAATTACAGAAATGCTTCCAAGTACTGATTTTTAGAAATTAAACTAATGTGTTTGCAAAAGGTGCAACAAATTAAATACTGAAATTTAAGTTGAAATATTATATAAAGTGAGTGATTTCATCTGGACTTACTATGGATACCTTTTTCCATTAAATCCTATAAGTTGACTTAATGATAATTTTTAATGTGTTTGAAAATTCTTTTTGTTATGTATCATAGAAATAGAAGAAAGGCAAATAGCAATGCCAGGTCTACATTCCTGGTGAATATTTTGGTTCTACTTCTAGTGCTATTGTTGTGATTTTCGTAAAATTTTGATAGAGCATTTTGTGTTTGTTTATTTAGGAACTGGGAGGCAAAATCACAATCTCATGCTGGTCAGGCAAGAACTGCACCGCTGAGAGACTATTTCCCTGACCTTAATATAATAATTGTGACAACAAAATAAATGTTCTACTTACTTCCTTATGGAAACCTGAGGGGTCTATTTATGCATGGATATCAGATGACTCTGTGGATGTTTTGTGTGAAACCAAACAGAAATAATATGCCTATGAAAAGGAGAAACATGAATAGTATAGGAAAGAAAGAAATTATGATTATAGACCAAGAAGTTTTATGGGTATCTTAGTCAAAGATTCAAAAGAGGCACTTAAGAAAACAGTCAACAGGGATTTGCGAGTAAAGTTATTACTGTTCTGTAATTTACATACATGCACCATTGCCTTCTAAAACATGTTTAGAACACTCCACTAAATTATTGATAATTCATTTGTTTTTTAAGAATCCATAATGTCCCATTTTTATTAGGATTTCAGAGACTTTTGAAATTGTCTCTGACAATTTCAATCTTCTCACAAAATCTTGTGATGTAAGGTACAGTTTATGTAACTTAAGCCATTTTTTAAATAACTTGAAGGCACCCTTTGTGTGGCATCTAAATTTGGGAGGTCTAATAGGATAAAATTATTAGAACACAGTAGGTAGTATTAATTTTCACTAGTGCATATTACAGGAAAATTAGGAGTTTAGATTTTGGATATTTGGAACGTATGCATATAATATATTTCATCATTGTCACTCCCTTGGCCCACCCTTAAACTGTCCTGCATCACTTCCCTACTGCAGCCCATCTCCAAGCATCAAACTTCTACTGGCCTGAAACCTCTTTCTTACTTTCTGCTTTGTTTGTATCTGTGGTACAAATAGGATGAAACTTCTAAAAATGATGTGTAATATTGTGTAAGACTGAAAGATATCAATTGCAATTTCAAGTTTTTAGAACTTAGACATCATTTTCTCTGAGTAAATTTGTCTAAAGGCTTGTAGTTCTCATCACGTCTTTTCAAAGTATGAAGCCTTTGATCCATTGATCATTTGTATTGTATTGTAACTTCAGTTTCATTAATCTTCATTTA
This sequence comes from Myocastor coypus, assembly GCA_004027025.1. Classification (NCBI taxonomy): domain Eukaryota; kingdom Metazoa; phylum Chordata; class Mammalia; order Rodentia; family Myocastoridae; genus Myocastor; species Myocastor coypus. Next base: position 151,654 of record PVJA010000474.1, read on the forward strand.
TTTTCACATCAAATGAGTTTTGCTTCAGTTTGTTCCTATATTTCTAGGATCTCAAGATGCAATATTGCCATATATGATTGGGATTCCTCTAATTACCTAATATAGGCATGAATAGATATAAAGTTCTAAGAAGTCTTGCATTGTGTCCAGCAGTTCCTGAAACATTTTATTTTATTACCCTATTCCAGAACTTAGAAAAATATTTCTACTCTGACATGTTCCAGACTCATGGACCATCAGTAATGAATCACTGAATTTCCATTGTTTGAATACTTTGTATGCTTTATTTTATTAATTTGTAGCATTGCTTCATTGAGATCTGATAGAATGCATGAAATTATTCTAAACCTTTTATATTTTTGAGACTTTATGTACTACTTAGCAAACTTTTCCAGGGTCGCTGAAAGGAATGTCTTCTCATATCGTTGGATGCATTACTCTGTTGATGTGCATTAAGTCTTAGTGTTTTATGGTACGTATAAACTTTTATTTTGCAGAGAAAAATATAAAAAGGTACAGAATTTCAAAACAAGATAATAAGAAATTGGGCCCGGTGGGATGGCTCAGTGGTCTAAAGCGCCTGTTTGGGATAGTTTGGGCGGCTTCAGGGACCACAGTTCAATTCCCGGGCACCACATGCTGCGCCAGCCCTGCCCTCGGGGTGGGCTGAGCCAGCCATAAAAATGAGTGAACAAACAAATAAAGGTTCTGAAACAAGAAAAAAATAAATAAAATAAAAAATTATTTAAAAAAAGATAATAAGAAATTAAGGATGGTCATTTGATTGCATACTGTTAACTTCAAAGTTGTTACTCAGGTTATAAGACATAGGCATGTGGATTGACAGAACAACAGACACACAAATCATTCCTTTCAATAAACTAAAAGAAAATAGCAGTATAATTATCTTCACTATATTGTGTGTGTGTGTGTGTGTATATATATATATATATATATATATATAATCCATATATAAATGTAGCACATGTACATATGGTATAATAAATAATATATATATTTAAATTTTACTTTATTCTTTTCTTTTTTCTATTTCAGTTGTTCTTTACTTTGTGCAGTTACTTTCACTTTTACAACATTTATCATGTATTGTGTATCTTACTGATTCAATTTCTTATACTAGGGAGAAAATACGACGTGTACACATATGAGTTTAATTTTTTCACTTATATAGTCTCTAGTTGCATACATTTACCTATAAAGATCTGGAGTTTATCCTTACGTTTAGCTTCATTATATTCCATTGTATAAAAAGTCACATACTTTATTTAATCCTCAGTTGATGGTCATTTAGGTTGTTTCCAATATTTAACTATGATACATTTTGGTGCTGTACACATGCATGCATATATCAACATGGTATGGTGTTTTTAATTCTTCTCTGGAAAAACATCCAGAAGAGACTTAACTGGATTTTATAGTATCTCAAATCCTAAGTTTCTGAGGAATCTCAAAACTGATTTTAGCAGTGTTCATGGCATTCTGCATTCCTGCAATGGAGAAGGATTCATTTTTCCCCGCGCCCACTCCAGCACTTGTTACTGCTATTGGCTGACATCATGGTGATAGTCATTCTTTCTGGGGTGAGATGAATTCTCAGTGTTTCTTTAATTTACATTTTTCGAATTATCAACGATGTTTGACAGTTTTCATGTATTTATGTGCCATTTTTATCCCTTTGTCTGAGAAATTGGTACTCATTTCAGATGTCCAATGTTTGGATTGAGTCTTTGAATTTCAGAAACTTGATATTTTCAGGTCTTTGTATGTCCTAGTCTGAGAGACAACTGGATACTTTTTTTCTCCATCTGTGGGATTTCTTTTGATTTTACTAATGATTTTCCACACAGATTGGGTTTTATTAGTGAACTCTGCCTACCCTTATGCCGTTAAGAAATCTACCTACTTTCTCTTTTAGTAGATTTAGTTTTATATGTCTTAATATTTAAATTTTTGATCCAGTTTGAACTTAGTTTAGTGTATATTAATAGACAGTGCATTAATTTTAGCCCTCAGCATATGGAAAATCAGTTTCTCTAACAAATTTATTAAAGAGATTTTCTTCCAGAAAACACATTGGTACCCTTTGTCAAGGGGATTGTGTTTGTAGCTGTGTCTACATCTTCTGATGAGTTTCATTGAGCCACTATCTTGTGCTTTTGCCAGTATCATGCTGATTTTATTATAGGACCTTTGTAGTATAATTTTAAGTCAGGGATTTTTATGCCTCCCATATCGATTTTGTTTCCTACGGTTCCCTTTGCTATTCCATATCTCTTCTGGTACCGCATGAATTTTAGGAATATACTTTGTAAATATGTGAGGTACCCTAATGGTTATTTGATCAGGATTGGATTAAATCCATATAACAGTTTTTGATATATGGCCATTTTCAAAATGTTGTCTCATGAGAAAAGTATACCTTTCCATATTCTGGTATCTTCATGAATTTCCTTTTTCAGCGCACTGTAATTTTCACTGTATAGATCTTTCACTTCCTTTGTTATATGAATTCCTATGCATTCTACTTTTTTGGATGTCATTTTAAAGGTTGTTATTTTCCTAAATTTCTCCATCAGTGAGTTTGTTGCATGTATGAAGGAATGCAGTTAATGTTTGAAGTTGTTTTGTATCAAGCTTTGCTTTTGAATTTTCTTATTAATTTTGGAATTCTTTTAGTGGTTATTTTGGAGTTTTCTATGTAGAGAAATCTGCATATAATGAAGATTTAACTGCCGCATTTTCTACCTTTATTCCTTTTCATTGCTCTCTCTTGTCCAATTTCTCTGGCCAGTGTTTCAAACATATACTGAATAGAAGGAGTGGTAATGGAATCCTTGCTTTGTTCTTGCTTTAGAGAGAATATTTTCAAGTTTTGTCCATTTGGTATTGGCAGTTGGTTTCTCACTGATGAATTATAACAGATTGTGGTAAAGAATATCTATTCCTATTTTCTGTAGGTTTTTATTTTCAAAGGGTGTTGGACTTTATCCAAAGCTTTTTCTGCATCTATTGAGATAATCATGTGAATTTTATCTTCAGCTCTGTTGATACGCTCTATTATGCTTATTCATTTGTATCTGTTGAATATCCCTGGACTTCTAGGATGAATCCCACTTGGTCACATTATGTAATCTTTTTGATGACTTGTTGAGTTCTGTCTTCTAGAATTTTAGTGGTGATATTTGCATCTATGTTCATTGGGGAGTTTGGGCTTCGGTTTTCCTTTTTGTTTGAATTTTTCTCTGGTTTTGTTATTGGGTTGATACTTGCACCAAAGAATATGTGAGGTAGATTTAATTCTGTATTTATTTCTTTAAACAGTTTGAGGAATACTGGAGCTATAGGTTCTCTAAAATTTCTTGTAGAATTCAGATGTGAATCCATCACTACTTAAGGTTTCTTTGTTGGTAAGTTTTTAACTATCGTTTTCACTAATTGACACTGGATTATTCAAAATTTTCATTTCTTCATTCATTTGTGGGAATTCAAACATCTCCAGGCATCTGTGCATTTCGTCTGTGGCTTTCATTCCATGAGGGTAAGATTTTGAAATTAAGTATTGATGATCTTCTGAATTTCCACAATCATATCATTCCTCATTACATGAGTTTGGTTCTTCCTTCCTTTTTAAGGAAAGTTTAGCTTTCATATAAAGCTAAAAGTTTATTAATTTTGTTAATTTTTCAAGAAGGAACTCTTCCACTCATTACTTCTTTATATGGTTTTCTTCATTTCAATTGTATTAATTTCTTATCTGACTTTTTAAGTGTCACAGTTCTACGGTCTTTGGGATTGATTTGCTCTGCTTTTTCCAGAAGACTGAGGTGCAGCATTAGGTTGTTTATTGTCTGTTTTCTGTATTCCTGATGTGATAATCTACCACTATAAATTTGCCTCTTAGTACTACTTTCATTGCATCCCACGTGTCCTAGTAAGTTATACTTTCATTTAATTCAACATAGCTTTTAATCGTTTCATTAATTTCATCTGTGGTCCATTTTGTTTGTTTAGGAGGGTGTTATTTAATTTTCATATGCTTAGTGAGTTTTCGAGATTTTTTTTTGCTATGAATTTCACGTTTTGTTTTCACTTTGGTTAGATAAAAAACATGGTATAATTTCAATTCCTTGCATTTACTTAAGTATGTTTGTTTATTTGGAGGGATAGGTGTACAGGGTGTTCAGGGTCTCACTACTAAGTCAGACTCATAGTGGTCCAGTAATCCAGCCCAGGAGCTTGGATTATAAGCGTGTGCCACCAGGCCCAGTCTCAATTGTCTTTTCTGTGTGCCCTAAGGGTTAGACTGGCACAACAACCCCAGGGATAGAACCCCCAGCCACTGCTAACCCGCTGAGCTATTTGGCCAACCCTAAAGCATGTTCTATGTGCTTTTGTATAGTATATTCTAGAGAATTTCTCATTAGTAGGTCAGGACAATGAGTATTCTGTTAATATTTGGTGTAAGCCTCTGTAAATGTATACTAAGACTCTTTGTTCACAAATTTGCTTCAGTTCTGTCTTTTGTTCTTTTTATCTAGTCAATATGGCTCCTTACGAAAATGGGATATTAAGTTTTCCTATTATAATTGTGTTATTATTTTATTTGTCATGCCTACTAATATATTCCTTATACAGTTGTGTGCTCCCACATTGGGTGCACATATGTTTAGGATTGTTATCAATTCCTGTTACCCAACAAGTATAAAGTGACCTTCTTCAAGGCTTTTGATTTTTCATTTGAAGTTCCCATTGTCTGCAAAGAGTATAGTTATCACTGCATTTTTCTGAGCTCCTGTTGCATACGGTATTCTTTGCCATCATTTCCTTTTAGGACTGTGAGTTCCTTTGTTGAGTTAAACATGTTTCTGAGAAACAGTATATTGTTGGCTCTTGTTTCTTGATCCGTTCTGCCAATCTGTTTATTTTAATTGGTAAGTGAGGCTATTTATGTTGATGGCATAACTGATATATGTTTGCTTGTCTTTGTCATTTTTCCCCTGCTATTACTGCTATGCTTTTTCCCTCTATTTAAGTACTCTCCCTGCTACTGGTTTCTTTATGAGGATGTTGTTGGTATTGTGACCATTTTTATCTTTATCTAGACTATCATTCACTACTCTTTGAACATTGGTTTCATGGTCATGAAGGTCTGAAGCTGTTCTTTGTAATGAAGTATTTTATTTCTCCATTAACTTGAAATATATTTCCTCCAACAGATTTTAATATTGTCTTTTATTTGTACTGAATTTCTGGGTGTAGATTGATTCAACTCATGGTTGTTTGGACTTCTATGGGCCTCCCTTAGCCATTGGTCATACTCTGTTCCATAGTTTTGGAAATGTTCTGATACTACCTTTGTAAATATTTTTTCTATACCATCTGTGTTCTCTTCTGCCTTTTCATTATGCTTATCAGTCTTAATTTTTTTGCTTTGCAACATCTTGAAGCTGTTGAATATTTATTGTAGCCTTCTTATTTTTTAAGGATTTTTTTCCTCTTATGGCCTTTAGCCATAATTCTGTCTTCAAGGTCTGAAGCTCTCAAATAATTTTGCCAGCTCTCAAATAATTTTGAACTTCCTATCTCCTTAAATCTGTTTCCTGTTTTCTAATTCTTTCCCATAATGTTCACTCAAGGTTTCCAACATTTTCCTATGCTCTTTTTTTTAAACTATATCTTCTTTAGATAATTCTTTTGTTATGGCTGTTATTTTGTTCTTTTTTTTAACCTGAGATATTATTTCTGATACGATTTGTTCTATAGCCTTATGGAACTGTTTCTTTACTTAAATCACTGTCATTTCAGAAATTTCCTGTGTGTGTGTGTGTGTGTCTGTGTGTGTGTGTGTTCCAATTCCTATTATGTTAATGCGTCTTTGACTTGTTCTGGATGAGCTGGATGTCTGAGAATGCATTTTATTTTGTTATCATTTTTTTTCTTTTTAAAATTTTATTTATTTATGTTATAGCCAGCTCAGCCTGCCCTGGGGGGTGGGGCTAGTGTAACATATGGTGCCCAAGATGAGACCATAGTCCCTATGGTTACCTAAGCTTGCCTAAGCAGGCTCTTTAGACTACTGAGCTATCTCACTGGCCCCCTGCTATGTTATCATTTTCTATTTCAAATATTTTTATTTGTGTTTGTATGTTTGATGTTCCATAGGAATTCGTGCGGTAGGTAGTTATATCACCATTATCAGGACTTCTTTGGAATATTTTGATCTTCTGGGATATCTTCTGATTTTTGTTTGTCTCAAGATTCTAACTTTGCAAATGAGAATGAGTTGTTAATATTTATTTGTCTGCATTATGTTCAGTGCAGAAAAGTTTACCCATGAGGCTTAAAAAGTAAATCCAGATTAGTATGCTGAGCTGTAAAAGGATCAAGTGAATAGCTTCCAATATTCAGCTGTGTTATGTCTCTCCTCTTTTATTTTTTCTTTTGAAATCTTACACTAGGGAAACTACATATTTATATATGTAGGCCTGGTATATTCACTTATGAGTTCTGTTCAAGATACTTCCATTTATATATGAAGTTTTCTAGCTTTTCAATATTCTATTGAATTAAAGTACCACATCTTTTCAACCATTGTTCAGATGATGGGCATTTTGGTTGTTTCCAAGATTTGGCTATTACAAACTGTGGCGCACAGATATCACTATGGTATGATATTTTTAGTTCTTCAGAGAAAATCCCAGTTGGAGGGATAGCTGGATTGAATGGGATTTCCAGTTCTAGCTTTTTAAGGAGTCCCCATACTGCTCTCCATAATGGTTGTACAAATGACTTAAAGGTTAAACAATAAATTGACTGCAAGCAGAAAAGATAGGAAGCATGGCAGGGGCAAAGCCATGCACTTATACATACAAGATGAATTAGACAATGGTCCTAGAAACCTCCAAAATATTACTGACTCTGAGGATAGCAATGTATAACAGTAAAAATATGCTTGGAATGCCTGTTATTCTGGTCATTTAGATGTGTGCTGCTTCCAGTGTAATTTCAGTTACTGATATACTCGCTGTCAAGTAAACAGTTGGCTTACCAGAAAAGAAAAAAGGGTATTAAATGAGAGTAAGAGACTAGTATGGAAAAATGCCATAGGATTGACTGGCTACAATTTTGTATATACTTAGATTTCTAAATATGTAAAAATGTACAAATGCTTTCATCAAATTCTATAGAGATTTGTTAGAATATCAATGATTAATAGAAAATACCAATCCCAAGTTAAGTCTAAGATGTTTGATACTCAGAAAGACAGTGATGTTATGCTCAAATACCTATTTTACATATTAATAGTATCACTAAGTTTTTCTTCTGGTGGGCTAAGAATATAAATTTACAGGCCAAAAATTAGAGAAAAAGAAGAGTTATAAGGACAACCAATATTTTGGAGCCAGCCCTTCAAGATCAGTGAGGACTCAGGACATAAGAGAACATGAGCTATAACAGCCTATAACTCAGTGGTTTCCCACATTTTCTGTTCAAGGAGATTAGGGCGCTACAGAGGAAAGAGACTGAAGATACATAGTGTGCCAAAGGAGAGTCACTTAGAGAGAAAAATTTTCTCAAGCTTTCACAGAGAGCAAACTGGTCAAGCAATGACCATGATTCATCCAGATAATTGACACTGACAACAGTTCTACAAGGCACTGTACATGGTTCCAAAGTAAATCCTGGTGGGAAATAACTGACCTTAAGAAATGCAAAACTTACATGTTTTAGTATACAGGTCATGCTCAAACTTGCCCTTAAGCACCCAGGAAGAAGTTTAACCACAAGGCATAAAATGGAAAGCTGGATTAAAATGATGAACTGTAAAATGCTTAAATAAACAGCTTCTAACATTGCCAGTTTTACCAATAACCCACTGTGGTTATCGGACATTGGATTACGCATACAGCTACTTTCTCCTATTTCAGTGAGAAGAAATTTAGTTGTGCCAATAAACATTAGAAAAAATTTGACACCCATACCCTGGGCTCTGCATAACTAGTAGGAGAACAACAATATGCATGGTATCAAATACTGAAATGTACTACTAATGTGATTTGAAACTGTCAAATTTTTATACATTGTTATTTCTTATTAAAAGTAATTTTAAAATGTAAAAATTAATTAATTAATTAATTAATTAAAAATAGCTTCCAATATTGCCAGCTCTGCTGGTAACCCGCCATGATTATGGGATAGTCAAATATGTATACAACTAGTTTCTGTTAGTTCAGTGAGAAGAAATATTTGTATCCATTCTGTTTAGAAAAGTTTTCATGTCTGCATCTTGTACTCTGAACTATGAAGAGAACAATATGCCTTTTATTAATTATTGTGATGTTCTGGTAGGACATTGGTAATGTGTTTTGAAACTATCTCATTGTTATTTCTTACTAAAAGCAATAAAATTACACAAAAAAATTAAAACTGTTCATTAAATAAAGAAAAAAGAAAGTAAGATGAAAATAAAAATAAAACAGACTGAAATAAAATACAATTATACACACAAATAGAAGGAAAAGTGAAGTCCCACTCCCTGCTTCTATCCCATGTGTCTTTTCCTCTAAGCACAAACACTGATTCACTTAACTTGTCACCCACTGGCTCCAATTTTGGACTCTTACATCTCACTGGTTTTGCCTGTCCGCTATGTTAGTTGCAGTCTAAGCTCGCTGGCCTTACCCCAGTGGCCTGGTTATTAAGTGTAAGGAGAGGGGCCAGGCCCCTGAATTTCTCTTGTGGAGCTGGTTTCTCAGTCCCTGGTATTTCCCATGCTAGCTGCTAATCCTGCTCTGTGGGAGCCTAGTATTCAAAATCCTGTGCAGATTTTTTTTTTTTTTTGTCTGAGTCTGGCATTGTACTGCTGAGCTACATTCATGGCCTTGGGTGACTTTTTTCCTTTAGATGACATTTCAGTTGTGAATTGGGTTACTAACATCTACTATAATAATTTTACTGTGATCTATGTGTGCATCTTATCATGTGATGCTTGTTTTATGAAACTGGATGTGTTCATGTCATTGCATACTCAAGTATTCTCTTATTGAGGTATTATTCCCTTTTTCAATATTTTGAGATCTTGCTTATTTATTTTGACTATTTCCATTTAAATTATCTCTTTAAATAAAACTGCAGCTATTTCTCTTAAGTTTTATAATTCAGTTAGTGGGAATAACATTTTCCCTTGTGCATATCTCTGCAGATTAACTAGATTTCTTGCAGGAAACCAAAAGATGGTCATTGTTTCTTCAAACAAAGTGTGTGTGTCTTTTGTTTGGAAAATTGGAACTATTCATTTTGACTTATTAATGCTATTATTCCAGTTATTACTTTTATTTATTGTGAATTGAACCCAAGGCCTTCGCCTTAGCGCTATTCAAAACATGTTCTCAGGATGGCCTCAACACTTTGGTCTTCATTTTCCCCCTTCACAAAATGCTGAGACTGTCACTGTGTGGCATCACAACTGACTAGGCTTTGTAATTAAAAGTGTGTACTAGTTCCAGTCATCTTGCTATTTCTCTAGTGTTATGTAATTTCTTACTAACCTTTACTGATCTATTCTCCTCAGGGAAACTGTCTCCCTTGCGTTCCTGCTGTTATCGTCCTCATCTGGACTTAGATTCATTTAAGATATATTTTTTTGCTGGGCTAGGTTAATGATCACAAATGTTTTAGTCTTACCTAAACTTTTAATTTTTCTTTTGATTTTGAAGGATAGCCTTGTATGACATAGTAATCGTGATTAGTAATTATTTTCTTTCAGGGCTTGAAATACATTGCTGTAAGAATTCTTGATCTTTATTGAATCTGCTGAGAAATGTGGTGTTATACTGTTTGATTTTTCCTCTTAATTGATTTTGACACTTCTTCAGCACTTTTCAACAATTTTCGATATGCAATATATGTGGGTTTTGAAATTTTGACTTTGGTTTGTCATGAAGAGTTTCTTTTTTGGTTGCATCTTTGAGGTTCTACATACTTTCTTCACACTGGTCTCAATCCTATTACACAGATATGGAGAGTTTTCTGATGTCATTTCAGAAAATAAATTTCTGCACTAATGTCAGTGAACAGTTGTCTAACCCCTGTCGAAAGAAGGCTATTTTAGTATGTGGCTTAAACCTTGTTATGTGTCTACGTTTATGGGAATGTCTCATGAAATTTATATTCTAACCTACGTGCTAGTTTCAGACTTAACATTACTTTGAGAAAACATAGGAACTTCCAGAAATATCAAAAATTGAAAGGCTCATCATATTCTCAAATAGCCACTATTTTAAAAACATTCACTATCTTTCTTTCCCTTTCTTTCTTTCTTTCTTTCTTTCTTTCTTTCTTTCTTTCTTTCTTTCTTTCTTTCTTTCTTTCTTTCTTTTGTTCTTTCTTCTTTCCTTCCTTCCTTTTCTTTTTTCCGTCTTTTTTTTTTTTTAGAGCTGACTTAGCTGCTTTATTCATACTAATTTCAGTTAGTCTTCCTATGTCTCCTTTTCTCCTGCCTTAGACAGCTTCTTCCTATGTAATCCAGGCTGGCCTTGAATTCCCTAAGTACACTAGATGGCAGTGAATCTGAGATCCTGCTGCCTCACCCTCTTGAAAACTGAGATTACAGACATGCACTACTGTGCCAAACCCATCTCTGAACTTTTCATGTCCACTGATCCTGTCTACGTTTGGAAAGAGACTAGGGCACTCCATTGGTGTACTCTAGTTTTAGAGGGCCTCTCTACCATATGCATATGTAAGATCCTCCTTTCAAGTCCAAGGACTACTTTCCCAGCCCCCAAAAATACAGGTGTGGTGAAGCATGCTTGCAACCTAGAATTTTGGAAGCTAAGGCAATAAGATCATAAATTTGAGCCTGGCCTGGGAAATTAGCAATTCAGTAAGACCCTGTCTCAAAATACAAAAAGGTTTAGAAATATACAGAAGGGTCAAAGCCCTGAATTCAATTCCAAATACTGAAAGTAAGAAAGAGATTCTAAACCAGTTACCTGTTTAGTACGTTTGATTCCTGGACTTTCTCACTGGTCTTGTAGCAGTGGATGTTTGCTTAGACAATTTCAAAAGCTACTTATTTATTTATTTATTTATTTGTTTGCTTGTTTGTTTATTTTTGCAGAACCTGGGATGGAACCCAGGACCTTGCATTTGCCTGGCAGGCACTTGTGCCCCTGAGCTCTCTCCCTGGACCCTCAAAAGCTATTTATTTTTAATTAGATTTTTAAAAAACTTCAGTTATTCAGATTATGGCCAGCTCAGCCTGCTCTAGGGGTGGGGCTGGATTACCCTGTGGTATCAGGGATAGAACCCTGGTCCTTGTGGTTGACTAAGCTTAGCTGAGCAGGCACATTAGACCCCTGAGCCATCTCTCTAGCCTTAATTAGGTATTTTTGAAATAGGGCTTTTCTAGGTAGTCTAAATGAGCTTGAACTTGGTGTAGCCCAGGCAACCTTGAGACCCTCTGCTCCTTCTGCCTTAGCCTCCTGAGTGCTGGAATTATAGACATGTACAACCATTCCCCTACCTCAAAACATGTTTAGGGGCTTGCCATGTAGCTCAGTGGATTAAAGCACATTATTCAGCAAACTCCCTCAGGCCCTGAGGACCGAGGTTTGATACCTGCCCCACATGGAGCGTGACACATGCCCTTAAGACTGCGTGAGGCATCCAAAAAAGAAAACAAACAAACAAAAACCCTAGCTTAAAACATGTCTATAAAGTCCTCTTTTTTATGAGAACATATTTATTAAGCGAAAGAAGCTCCTGTCTGTGAGAGCAACAGGAGAAGGAACCTAAGTGGGTGGCCCCCATAAAGTCCTCTTCACATTAGGCTCCTGTACCCTATGCTAAGGACCTTAGGACACTGCTGTTCCCTGCCCTTTCTCCAGTTAGAACTCAAAGTTACATTGCTGTCCATCCAATAATTATCTGTGGTTGTTTCATTCTGAGGATGTCTCCTGTCTCATGGGCACTGAAGCTCAGCTCTTTGATTTGCTGGCTAGTGGATGATTAACCAGAAGGTAGGAACCAGCTCAGTCTATTCTAAGGTTATGAGGAAATACTCTGTGAGATGCTAAATTGGGAGCAAATATTGATCGGTGGCGCTTTGAAATGACCGACAGAGGTAGCTGAAGTTAGTGCTGCTTTGGGGCCTTGAATGACTTCTTTATAAAGTTCTTTCCTAAGAACAGCTTATCTGAACTGTGCATGGAGTCCTGACTTACACTGGCAATCTCAACACTCAGGCGACAGAAGCTCCTGAAGGATCACTGAGTTTGAGGCCAGCTTGTACTACATAGTGAGACTTTTTTCGTCTTCTTCTTTTTTTCTTCTTTTCTTTTCTTTTTTTTACCTTGCCTTTATTTATTTATTTAATTACTTATTTTTTTAGGGAAGGGTCTACAGGATGTTCTGGGTCTCACTACTAGGTCCTAGATTGGGCTCTATTGATCCACCTGTTTACAGACTCACAAGAGCTGGGGTTACAGGCACACACCACCACACCCAGTCTCAATTACTGGCTCCTTGCGCCCGCCCCTTGGACAAGACCAGAAAGGCAGGTCTCAGGATGAGCCCATGGCCCCTGTGCCTGCTTGCAGGTGCTTTAATCCAGTGAGCTATGTGGCAGGTCCTAAGACCCCGTCTTTAAAACAAAACAAAATAAAACAAAAAGACATATTTAAATGTTGCCTATATTAGAGGAACATTGACAGGTGTAAAGTTGAGTATAAGAAAACTTGAAAAGAGGAAGTAAGAGCTTTTTTTTTTATTTTAGTCCAAGCTATAAACTTCTTTAAAATGAGATCTCTATGCAAACCTGACCTAAATGGATGAACCTTATTACTGCTTTGGGTAGATAAAGGGACTTTTCCCTTGAGGTTTGTAGATAAGGTGCTCTGCTCTTTGGGTCAGCTCTTATTTCTTAGGCCAGGAACAAAACAGGATTAAGCATGGTTCAGAAGTCTTGAGGCCTTGCTATCTCCAGAGAAGTTAGAGCTTGAGAAAGATCACTTTAGTGCCACTGGTCTTTGGGAGGGCTCATACAAGTTTCTCTTGCAATCCCAGTGATCAGGAGGCTGAGGCCTTGAGTTCAAGACGAATTTGGGGTACATAGTAAGTTCAATGACAGCCTATAATACAAAGGCTGTCCTTAAAAAAAATATAAAACATGCCAAGTTGATGTGACCCAGAGACCTTTTGAGAATAATTTGAGGTAACCCAAAGGAAAGGCAGGTAGATGCCTACTTTTGGATAAGTTTTGGAACCCCTGTGACTAAATGTAGGATGGACTAGCTGTATGTTGTGTTTTTTGTTTGTTTGTTTGTTTGTTTGATTTTTAAATGTATGTGGTCCTATTTTGAGCCCCCACCCCCCATCCTCCTGGGATTACAGGTGTGGGCTACAATGTCCGGTTGCCATGGCTGGCTTAGCATGCTCAGAGACAGGGCTGGCATGGCCTGTGGTTCCAGGGATCAAACTTTGGTCCCTGTGCTTGCCTAAGCAGGTGCTTAGTCTGCTAAGTTATCTAACCAACCCCTGTGTAGAGTTTTATGGCTGAGTTGGCAATAAGAAATGTCCAGGATCAAGAGTCTGATAAGTTATTAAAGGCATCATACTGTCCCACCATGCAGCAGGACTGGGGAGAGCCCTTTGTTAAGGGAAACAGTTGTAATTGGAGCCACCCTCTTGCCTGTCACACACACACACACACACACACACACACACACACGCGCACACACACACACGTTTGTTTGTCAGAAGCAGGTGCTAAACCATGGATGGACAACCTACTTCCGGAACCTACTTCCAGGTAGGTTTCTTTTTTTTTTTTTTTTTTTTTCCTGTCAGTACCAGGAATCTAACTCAGAACCTTATGCTTGCCAAGCAAGTGCTTGTACCACTGCTCTATCTTCCTGGCCCAGGGTAGGAGTTTTGTATGTAGCAGAACAGCTCTCTTGATGAAGTCTATTTAAAATCAACCCTCCACACAAGGGATTTGCAAAGGGAATAAGGGAAAGTATCATACTAAATGGGTGTTTTTTACATTAGAATATATTTTTAAATACAGAACCAAGCTGGGCATGGTGGTGCACATGTACAGTAGCACTATTCATAAGGTTGAAGCAAAAGCATCCACAAAAATTCAAGGTCAGCCTGTGATACATAACAAGACCCTCTCTCAAAACCAAAATAAATTAATATGAAATGGAAGTCGGGCGTGGTGGCGCATACCTGTAATCCTAGCACTTGGGAGGATGAGGCAGGAGGATTAGTGCGAGTTCCAGACCAGCCTGGGCTATAAAAGTGAGCTCAAGTCCAGCCTGAGCTGCATAGTGAAATCCTGTCTCAAAAAAGGTAACAACTAAAACAAAGAAAAAAAGAAGAAGAAGAAGAAATATGCAGTGGACACCTCACAAAGCCCTCGATATTCAGGTTATTATTTTTTCTTTCCTTAACATTTTGGGTTGTTAGTATCTATAATATCATGGGCTCTGCTGACCTCAAGTGATATCCACCAACCAGCTAATTATGCATCATAGCTTCTCCACATGACTTCCCATACATAGTCATAAAGTCCTTAATCAAATATTCTTTCAGAAAGTGTCAACTTGCAGTTTGAGGAAGGAGGTTCGCCACAAGTTCAATGTGAGCCCTTACATAGTGAGTTATAAGCCAGTTTGAACTACAGAGTAAGACAATTGCAAAACAATAAATAAATAAATAAATAAATAAATAAATAAATAAATGGTGTGCTAAAAGGGCAAGAGGAAAGGATAATGATAGTGTGCCGTGATGATACATTAAGCAGTCTGATTCTTGAAAATCTTCAAAGCTCAAATACTGCCTGGTGGAGCTTCACTTTAATACACTCCGGAGAACCCAAAATTAACTCTAATTTTCTAACCAAGAAGAAAATTCAGTGAAAGTAATAGACTTACTTTGTTACAGTAAAATGAATAGTGATCATATTTAGATTAATAGCAATAATATATACTAAAAAAGATTTTGAAAGAGCAGACAGGAGGAACATGGGAAATGAAAACAGGAGGCAAACAAATGAAAGTATAAAGGATAAGTGAGAAAAAAATAAGGTAGCTTTAGTAAACTCTTATCAAATAAATTTAAATATCTATGAGAAGTAAATACTGGAGTGACCTGTTTGGCAACATAACATTAAAAAAAAAATAACTGTTGCAACAAATTGCAGCAAACTAACTCACATAATTTTGTTTGCGTTGTTTTTATTTTGTTGATTTGGAGTCTTGTTATGCAGTTCAGACTCATGGTGATCCTCCTGTCTCAGCTTTCCTAATGTTGGGATTATCGATCCGTGCCACCAAATCTAGTCCCAGGGCTGGTGTAGTATGTGGCACCGGACATTGAACTTAGGGCCTTACACTCCCTTGCGAGGCAGATGTTTATGGCATTGAGTTACCTCCCTGGCCTGACTGAGTTTTCTGCACACATATATTACGATGAAATTTAATCAAAGTAATCAACATACTGCCAAAACAACAACAACAAAAACAAACAGACAAATCAAAAACAAGAAAACAATAGGTAACTGTCCTGTTTTGTTGGTCAGGGTGAATCTCCCAGGATGACTTGGCAATGCAGTGTGGCAACTCTCTGCCCAGAGGAATCCTGCTTCCATCCTGCTCTCATCTCTGTCATTTCTGGCACCCATATGCTACCGCTCATCCAGGATGTCCTTGGCTTGCAGTGCCAGTGTTTTCCAGGGTCAGGAAAAGATAATAACTCTCTCTGCTCATCATTTATGTCCAAAGAAGACTTTCATCAGTGTAAATTTCAAACTTTGGTACCATTAAAGCAGTAGAATTTCTTGAGGGGCAGGTACTGAGGGCGGTGGTGATTGTGTGAGGTGCCCATCTCTTGTGGCTTCCATCACTATCGCCCCTTGAAAGGCTTTGTGCATTTTATGCAATACTACTTTGTGCAAACCTGTTCTTAGGGCTGGAGGCCAGAGCTGATGGGTTTAGCATAGTTCTGGTATGGCTATGAGATGGCTACCTGGGAGCCAGGAAGATTCACACTTCTAGAGTTGACTTGCTCTCTATTTAGTTTGTCCTGTCATCTATGATTTTGTCTCCTTATACCCCATGTGACTGTCTACCCACTGACTGGGGTGAATACCTCAGAGGGACACCTGAGTTCTTTCTCTTTGGTTTAGTTTGCTATTGTGTAACCCCTAGAAGACTAAATGATTCTTAAATAGGCCAAAGAAGAATAGAATTCCAGCAGAGCGGGAATAGGTCAAGAACACAGTATAAAGCCAGGAGGAAAAGTGGTTTTTGAAGCAGAAGATCTGCCATTGGATTCTTTGTTGGTCAGTTTTATTGTCTGGCTTTCCATATTTGCTTTGCAGAATCTCAGTCACTTTCCTTTGCAAAACAGGGACAAATGAGAATCATTGTATTTTGAAATACTGAGAGATCCAGCAGAAAATATGTAATCAAAAGATATTGGTGGGCTTGCTAGATAGCTCAGTGGATTAAAGTGACTCTTTATGCAGACACAGGGACTGGGATTCAGTCCCCAGAGTGACATGCCATCCCTGTTCCCATAGTGTGCTGAGATGATGACTGAGACTGGGCACCCATAATCCCAATGCTTGAAAGGCTGAAAACATGAGTCTGATCTGTGTAGTGAGACTCAGTAGACGCTACATTAAATACATAAAAAAGAGACATTGGTAAAATTAAATTGTTTTGCTTTTCTTATATTTAACCACAAGCACAGAAAGTTGTCAAGATTAAAATAATCACTCTTTATTATGTAATTGCAGAGACAAATACCCTGGGTTTCCATGTTAAAAGAAGGATTTATTTCTGTTTCAATTCATACCTGGCAAGCTCCAAAGTAGGGAGGCATTAGGGAGGAGAACTGTAAGGGAGAAAAAGCCCGAGGCAGGGCAAACAGGCAGTGATGAGCCACAGCAGCCAGCCTGCGTTTCCCTCTTAACCCACCCAGGCCTTTGGGTGGGGCTGCCACACCCAGGATGGGCCTTCCCATTAGCCACACCAGGACTATGCTAAACCCATCCGTGGACTGCTTAGTACTGCAGGTATTTGTGCAGGTGAACAGCAGTCGTTCCTACATCACACTGTGTGATCTTCATCATTGCCTCACTGTTCCTCAGAGTACAGAAGACAAGCATGAAGTAATGTCCAGACAATATCAGCATAGATCGTTCTTTTCAATGAATAAAAGAGAAATTGGCCGCACTTCGTGGTGGTGCAAATCTACTTTTGCGCTTTTGCTCCTTTTCCTGTGTCAGGTTCAGGACTTTTTGGTCTCTGCCTGTGTTTCTCACTTCTCAGTCTCGGGCCTCATGAATGGCTCTGACGATCACCTACTCACAGGCTCTATTTCTCTAGAACACCATTTAAGAATCTTCTGTGTTCAGCATTAGAAATTGCCGTTTTCTGTGTGTGTCATTATTAAAATATCTTTTTTGAGTCCAACAAATCATTTGCATGTATCCCATATGATATGCATATCCCACTCTTCTGACCATTAGCTGGGGACCCCTTATCTCATATAAACACAACTGTCTAGCTGTCCTGTATGCTCCAGATCCCACTGTCTATTCATATTATAGTGCACTCTATCTACATCCATGCCCTTATAGCTCTACTTCTGTGTTTATGGGATTTTTCTTTTTGTAAATGTCTAAGCAATATCTTTAAATATCATAGTCATCTTCCCAAGTTCAACCTGTAACATTTGGATGGAATTTACCACATTATCAGCCAATATCGCCCCCTTTGATCAATTATAACGTCTCTTGATATGCATTATATTTTCATATTTTAATTATTAAATTTTACTCTTTCTGGGTGATTATTAATGGGCATTAATTTTACTTTATGTCTTCATTGGGGCAAGTCACAAAAGCATTTAAGAAAAAATAAATCAGTATTGATTTGCTTTTAAATGATGCACTTGTAGTGTAAGATAGCAGGCCATATGTGATCCTGTGAAGCAGAGAAAACAACAGAGTTGATCTTCAAAACGTAGGGTTACAAAAGACACCTGCATAAATTAACAAGTGAATAAAAATGTGCTGGCATTGTGGTTCAGTCATAAAGTTCATGTTGTATGTACAAAGTCCTGGGTTTGATATTCATTACCTTAAAAAAAGAAAAAAACAACAACAGCAAAAAGTAAACAAAAATGTACATGAACAATCAACATTTGTGTTATGGAAGACATGGTGATACCTTTTAAGAAATTAGAGGTATATGCTAGAGAACAAACTGCAGGGATTTCTTCAGAAAAAAAGTTGTTAATTTGATTTGTTTTAGATAAAAAACTATGACAAATATGTGAAAATATGACAACCATCCAAAATAAAAGCTTAATGGTAGTATTATTCTATAGAATATGCATTTGAGCTTAACGTCACTATCGTTCCGAATATCAAACGCCTTAGACATAACATGGAACAAGTATTTTACAAGAATCGTTGATATTCTAAACTTTAAATTGCTATAGAATATGAAAAAAATAATTACCATGTTTACACAGAAATTTAGAAATCTAACCATACACAAAATGATATCAAGACAATCCTATGGCATTTTTTTCCTGCCTCTTATTCTCTTTTATTACCTTTCCTTTTTTAACCAAACATTTACTTCAGAGAGAGCATAGACATAATTGATATGACATTAGAAGCAGAAGGCCAGAATGGTAGATATTCCAAGTACAGATTTAGTATTATACATTCCTCAGTGTAATTGCCTAGTTCACAGATATCAGCATAGATAATTAGGGCAAGAATTCTACCAACTAATTGCTAGTTTGAAAACTTGATGGAGATTCTTAGGACCACTGTCTTAATCACCTTGTGTATATAAGTGTATGGTGTTGCCCCTGGTATGTTCGCTCACTTTTCTCTTTGCTTTTTTTGTTTAATCCTTAAGTTCTCATTTTCCATTTAACTGTGTTTTATCTTTCCATTTTTATTTCTTCTTTTATATTCTTACTCTAGAAAGACTGCACGATATTTACAAAGGGAGACCTGGTTTATTTCACTTTTGAATATATCTTCAATTTGCATTCACTTATATATGAAGACTTCGAGTTTATTTTTCTTAATAGTTGAGTAATACACCATTATATACAAACACCACATTTTTTCCATCCATTCTTCAGGTGATAGGCATTTTGTTTGTTTCCAAGATTTGTCTATCACAAATTGTTCTTATATAGGGCTGGGGAGATAGCTCAGGGCACAAGTTATTGCCTGGGAAGTGCAACATCCTGAGTTCGATCCCTGGTTCTACACACACAAAAAAAATGTACTGATATAAACATGTTTGCACATATATCACAATGATATAACCCATTTTTTGGATTGTTTCTTTTGGGGCCCTGATTTTTTTAATTTTTTTTTATGAATTCTAGATAGAAGACCTTTATCTGAGTGCTTGTTAGTTTTTTTTTTTTTTTTTTTTTTTTTTTTTTTTTTTTTTTTTTTTTTTTTTTTTTTTTTTTTTTTTTTTTTTTTTTTTTTTTTTTTTTTTTTTTTTTTTTTTTTTTTTTTTTTTTTTTTTTTTTTTTTTTTTTTTTTTTTTTTTTTTTTTTTTTTTTTTTTTTTTTTTTTTTTTTTTTTTTTTTTTTTTTTTTTTT
>PVJA010000475.1:0-10678 GCA_004027025.1 Myocastor coypus
AAAAAAAAAAAAAAAAAAAAAAAAAAAAAAAAAAAAAAAAAGAAAAAAAAAAAAAAAGAAAATCATGCATTCTAGTGCTTACAAAAGTCATGGTGGTCTTCTGAAGCCAGACTTGCTTGTGAGCTTTGAGATAATTGATCCATCCATCTGCTCTTCGACTAATGCTGCCTGAGCTTCCTGCATTCCCATCCCAATGTTTTCTTTTCGTTAGTTTTTTTCTGTCATTATATCAAGTTCCGATAACCATTTCTCAATGTCCCTCCCCTGCACTCTAGAGCTTATTTCTTCTTTCCCATTCTGTAAGTTCTTACTGAGTAAGACGACCCACGGATAAATGTGACTTGTAAGAAACACAACACCGATCCCAAACTTGGGCCTGTCGTTTTCATTGTTGCTGTTTCTGTCACCTCTTAGACACTGCTGCATGGATGGGCGGTGCACAGGCACTGCAGGGAGCCTAGCGCCGAGCTGTGCGCCTCTTTCTTTCTCCAGCCTGACGGCATCTACTTCACGCACAGTATGAAAGGGTCTCCTACTCCCATTCACCCTCGTGGCTTAAATTTTTTGAGAGTGAAACATTTCTCAAGTGTTTCCCTTTTTTTCTTTAGTGTTTTTTTTTTGTTGTTGTTGTTGTTGTGGTTTTGTTTTCTTTTGTCATGTTGCTTCTCTTTGATTTTTCCTACAGATCAATGCAGTCGTATAAGCTTGATCGGACTTCTGTAGCATATAAGTAAGAGATAAATGATCCCACGCAAAGTGTCTACAAAATCTAGTAGAGTTGAACAGTTAGAAACCGAAAGAAATTGTCCTACGCCTTCACTCAGGATTCTCTAATTGCCTGTGTAAGGCACAGAGAATTCAAGTGTTTCCCATTGAAATGGTTGGCCTGTTGATTTGGGGCTACATTTACACTTTAAAAAATCTGCTTATCTGTTAGGTCCAAGTGCTTCTTCAAGCTGCCAGATACAGGACGCTTTGCTGAGGTCAGACTCACAGTGTTTTTAGCCTCCCAAGCACTGGGATTACAGGCAAGCACCACCACACCCAGTCTCTGCCCTCTCAGGGTGCCCCGGAGGCGAGACCGGGATGGCATATCAAGGATCGAACCTAGTCCCTACAGCTGCCTAAGCAGGTGCTTTGGTCTGCTAAGCTCTCTGGCCGGCCCCCAAGTCCACACTTTTAAAACCATAGCTGGAAACCCTTTTTTTCTACAGAAAGTCAGGATGGCTGGCTGTGTGCCAGTGACCCAAAGGGAGCGGGCACTGCCCGCCGGCCTCGCGCTGCTGCAGCACACAGCACTATATTAATTATTTTAACGACTTCATGCTAAAAAGCCTAAGTGAGAACAGAGAGTGCTTAGAGGTCAAAATAAACGTCATGGGATGAGTAGCTGAAAATAAGACTTGTCAGAAAAAGAATACTTTAAAAACACAAAAAGTATTAACTGCCTTCAAGACATACTTCATGAAAAGTCCTCTATTCTGTAGAGATGGGGGGAAGCAAAATAAATACCAATTCAAGATATTGGGGCTGGGGAGACAGCTTTGTGGCACAAGTGCCTGTCTGGCAAGTGCAAGGTCCTGAGTTCAAACCCCGGTCCTGCAAACAAACAAGAAAGAAAGAAAGAAAGAAGGAAGGAAAGAAGATGTTTATTTCAAGGGTTGTCCAAATAGCTTAGCAGATTAAAGCACCTGCAAGGAGACACAGGGGCCAGGAATTCAATCCCCGTACCTGCAGTGCTGTCCCCGCCCAAGCTGATATAGCAATTGCGACTGGGTGTGGTGGTGCACGCCTGTAATCCCAGCTCTTGGGAGGTTATACACAGGCAGATTACTAGAGTCAGATGTAGCAGTGAGACCCTGAACATCCTGTAGATCCTTCCCTAAAAATACAAAAACAAACAAGCACAAATCCCCAAATGTTTATTGTATTTGTTGCTAAAACTACTTTTTGTGAGGGCATTTACTACCCTGTTAGTGTCTGCTGTCCCTGTACGTTGCTTGCCTCCTGCCCAAACTTCTGGGACAGAATCACAACCGTTGTGGTCCTGGCTTTACTGCAGCTCTGGCCTAGATGGATTCCTTCATCTGCACAGTCGGAGTAACTCACTTATTGTGGTGTATGTGGCTACTTCCACGCTTATCTTCCTGTCTGTGGTCCCTCCAGTATTCTGCCCAGTTACGTACTGGGCTATGACTCTCTATGGCTTTTGAACCTTAATGGATACATAAACATAAACACATAAAACATAAAAAACAACATTATGAAATGCAATTAAAGGAGGGATTATGTCACAATATTTTATTTATTCATTCATTCACTGGGTTTATAACTGTGTGCCACCATGCTCAGTCTCAATTGCTGTCTCAGCACTCCTCAGGGACGGGGCCAGTAGAGCAGGCCTGAGGATTGAACCCCTTGCCCCTGTGCCTGGTTGCAGGCCCTAATTTAATCCACTCAACGCTCTTCCTGGCCCTAACAATGGGGATTATTCATGAAACTTGTATCATATTCTATGTTTTGTATACTAGAATATACACTTGGGATCCAAAAGGTAAAACATGCCCTGCTTTCAACTGTATTGTAGACCTTAATGTCTTCTATACGTTCTCTTCAAAAATGAGAAGGCTTACATTTAAGCACAGCCTCCAAGTATTTATTTTACTTACTTGTCAAGAAAAGAAAAGAAAATGAATTGGATTATTTCATCCTGAAACATGTAAGTGGCCATTAGTATACAGCACTCTAAAGAGTAGCAGCTTTAATGGAAATGTTGGTATCACCTATAGCGCAATGTGATCTGATTTGACAGACTAGTGTAAAAGAAATTGATATTTACTGCGTGAGAGAGACAGAGACAGAGACAGAGAGACAGAGAGAGACAGTGACAGAGACAGAGACAGAGAGGGATAGGGACACAGACAGAGAGACAGAGATAGGGACAGAGACAGAGAGAGACAGACGGACAGGGACAGACAGACAGCTTTGGAGACTGGAAGAACAATGAGGAGAGAAGCAATAAAGCCTTTGGAACCGAGTGGCAGGGCTTTGTGGAACTTGTGATGTATGGCTTTGGACAAGTAAGGTGATCGGGAAAACTGCGAATAAAAAGAAAAGAGGTTTTGAGAAGTGATTTTGGGCGTAATGAAATGAATCCACTCTAATGTTCTTTAAGAGACACAATTAAGTGTTGCAATTCCTTTTTAATTACTTGTGAGCACTGGTCCATGCCTTATTAAATGCCGGTGTCTGCAATATTGGGCACTCGGGCCTCGGGATCTATAAAGGCTCTTGTGTGTTTTACCTGCTTTTAAATGTTATTTCTTTTTATTGTAGACTCTTTCAGAAAGTTAGGGTGGGCAGAAGAAACACCTTTAAAAATGGTGATTTCTCATTAGAAGGAAAAATGGTGGCTTTGTCAAGCAGGTTAGGTGTGTAAAATGTACCTTAATCTCGTGGTGCTTAATATTGCACAGTGGCCCAAGTGGCTTTCCATAGTTCTCAGGCACCTGGACCTCCTTGCTTAGAGAACCCACCTTAGAAGACTCACAACTGTAAGTTGTTTGCTTGACCCTTTGAGTTGAAAATCCTTACCCGAATTCTTCCCGGTTTTACAACTCAGAACCCTCTTTCCCAGAGACCTAGAAATCTTTCCTTTGACATATATCTTGAGCATAGTATCCCTTCCCCCAGGCTCTGGAGAGTGGGCCCCTCACTTCAGTGGGCACCAAGCGCCATGTCGAATATCTTCCTCCAGTCATGAAACATAGCTTCTTGTGGGTGAGGCCAATGAAGAAATACAGAAACCTAGCGTGCTACCTGCCTCAATGCTCAGGAAACCTTCTACCCCTTATTTCTGAGGAGCTGACCACAGGATGCTCTGTGCCTTCTTGGTTCTGCGACGCCTTGAGTACTTTTCTTGGCCTGCTTATCATTGTCCAGTGTAACTTTTACTTTACCAATGCAGCATTATCAAAAGGAGGCGGGAACTCACAGAAAGGGCTACTTATGGCTCAAAGGCAATACAGAGAATTGTGCAGTATTTTGATTTTATGGCCATTATCACATTCACATAGCTAGAGTTGTTTCTACATCAAAACAAAAGGTAGGACTCACTTCATTTCCTTTACTTTACTGCTTCACGCTCACTCTGTTTTGAGCCAACCAGGAGGAAGACTCAAAGTTTCTCTTCTAGGAGCTGATTCCCTTTCATTTGGTTCAGGGCTCAGCCAGAAGCTTTTCCTTGGTGGTCCCAGAGAACTAGCCAAACACATTCATGAATGTTTCATGAAGAAGGCTCTATGATATTTTCCTTGGCATGCCCGATGTAGTTGACGAGTTCAGGTCTGCATTGTGTTTGTGAGAACCCACTACCTTAGATACATTTAGGGCTCTATCTACCCAGCAAAGTCAAGACCAGGACGTCAAGTCCTCTCCCGGTACCTAGAAGAGGACTGCTTGTGTGTTAGGGTTGCTGCTTCCTTTTTCCTCAGAAGGAAAAGGCTCCCTTCTGCTTGCATTCTTCGGGGCTAAGGATACCGCTTCAAAATTGATTCCTTGAAGTTCTACAACTCTCCAGAAGGCTACCGCTTTACTTGAAGAAGATAAAGGGTCAGGTCTTCTGTCGTAGTCCAAATTCATAGATTAAAAAGCGATCCCCACTGTGATGCTACCAGAAAGAAGGTGGGGCTTTGAGAAGTGGTGAGCTCAGGGAGTGCAGTCTTCATGCATGGTATTAGGGTCTTCATTAGGGGGCCCGTGGAAGTGCTAGCTAGCTGGCTTCTTCCATCATGGAAGGGTGCAACGGAAAGCTCTCACTATCCCTGTGCTGACTAAAAGCTGGGCTGGGATCGGGTCATAAATTCTGTCATTTTAAGCTGCCTTTAGGAATTCAGACACGCTGCTTGAGAAACACTGCCGGTAACTTCTCATAGGAATGAGGAAAGTGTTCAATTTAGTAAGTCTTTATTTGATTTTATCTCCTCACTAAATGGATAATGAATTTTAGTAATCAAAACAATAGAAACACACATCTTGTAGGAACTTGAATGAGGAATATAGTACTTGGGCTTCTTGGGTGTACACTATAATTATAAAAGGAGATTTTATTGAAAAGATGATTACATAGGACAGAGCTGTTCATTCCATCTGGCTGGCCCTATAATATCATGTCCAGTTTTAGAAGGGTCCCTTTGCTACTGGCACATGTAAGATTTTCTACACAGATAACATTTCCATGGAATACACTGATAACAATAAAAAAATCTGTGAATACTCACTATAACTGCATGCACAAATTAATATGTGGATGCCCTTCAAGTGTAAATTATGTATCTTTGATAGGCAAATCTTTCACTGAATCCTTAGGGGGAAAATGCTTTGAAAATGTTCATGAGCAGCTCTGTCTTCTGGGTATGTGTAGATACTTCTGAGAGAAAGCCACACTGTAGCCCTAACCTCCAGAGGTTTTGCAATTTATATTGAGTTTGCTAGATGTTTGCTCCTGAATGGTGTTTCATTTTTATTCCATCTGCCCATCCCGGTGTCTCTTCCACAGAGTACAGCACAATGGCTGTGCCAGGCTTCACGGCCTCAGCCTGCTTCAGTGAGGCGGTCTGAGGTTTGGGCTTTTTTTTTTTTTTTTTTCTGGCAGGGACTCTATGGCTTGATGACTTTGAAACTAAACTTTCTGCCTCTTTTCCTAGAGTAGGATTCTAATTTAGGTATAATGGGAGTTGAACCTCCCTCAAGCCTTTTAAAATATTCAAGGGAGGCATAAAAGAAATAGCAGAGAGACGTTCACTTTTATTACCCTGTATGATGGCGATATTGTATTGCATACATACTAATGTAAGTCCCTCTAAAATATATAATTCCCTCCCTGTTCTTCTCTCATTGTTCTCTTTCTACAATCCGTTTGGATTCCTGAAGCTTTACACAACTGAACTAAATAGCTTTCCCAAGCTGGCGAGCCCTGCTCTTTTGAATTTAGTAACTGCACACTAGATGGAAGTTCTAAGTCATAAATTTCCTTTTGTGACTCTTCCTGACAACAAGAAAAAAAAAGAAAACACTAATTTATTTTTTCTGGACTTGAACCAAGGCCTGAAAACTAGATAAGTGACTAACGCTATTTACTTTACTACTTCCGCCCTATAACCTTCACAACAGATTGAAATATTGGCCATGGCCTATAACTTACTTGACAGAAGAGCTTTTGTATTGGGGAAGATTATAAATATGTGACATTAAAATTTAAATTACTCCTCTTCAGCTTCTCCATGGCATCTGTCTTTGCCCACATTTACTATGTTTCCAATTATTTTATTTTTTTATGTATTTAGTACAGGGTCTACAGGGTCTCACTACACAGATAGGGCTCTCAGTGATCCTCCTGTTTTCAGCCTCCCCAGCGATGGGGTTGCAGGCTCTTGCCACCATGCCCAGCTGGGGGCGGGGCTGGCATGGCATGCTGGGGATTGAACCCCTGTGCTCTGCCTGAGTAGGTGTTTAGTCCGCTGAGCTATCTTCCTGGCAGTCTTGTTCCAATGAAAATTAAATCAGAAGTATTTTAATGCTGGAATCAGTCTGACCCTCCCTTTTATTCAAAGAATAGAATGTATTGCTGTAAATATTTCTACAAAACTAGAATGCCATGGCAGAATTTCAGACTTACCTGAGTACTGCTCGCATCACCATCTTCACTGGCAGGTGGCTGGTCCTTCTCACCCACCACTGAGATAAGGACCACAGAAGTCAGGACACAGAGGTCTCTGCAACCATTGCTTTTTTTGTTTTGTTTTGTTTTAATTAATTAATTATTTTTTTAAAAATTTAACAATGGTTATATTACATATTTTCATATGGATCAGTTTAGATCAATAGATATAGGTATATAAGATTGATCAAACAAACATTATCACTTTCAATAAACATTGCTTTTTTTTTTAACAGTTGACACACTGCATGTTGTCCTCACAATAGTTATGCAGAGCACAGGATGTAGGCATGACACAACTTCTAATTGATATTGGTAAGGAAAGTAAACATATTTAGAGTTCTTATGTTAGGGAGACTATATGATATTTACAGATGTAGGTCTGGTTTATTTCACTAATGAGTATATGTTCAATATACATCCATTTATATATGAAGTCTTCCAGCTTATCATTCTTTATAGCTGAGTAATATTCCATTATATAAAAACACCACATTTTTTTCATCCGTTCTTCAAATGATGGGCATTTTGGTTGTTTCCAAGATTTGGCTATTATAAATTGGGCTGCTATAAACATAGGTGCACAGATATTGCTATGGTATGGCGTTTTCAGTTCTTCTGGGAAAATGCCCAGTAGGGGGATAGCTGGATTGAATGGGATTTCCAGCTCTAGTTTTTTAAGGAGTCTCCATAATGGTTGCACCAGTCTGTGTTCCCACCAGCAGTGAAGCGTTCCTCTTCCCCTACAGCCTCTCCAGCATTTGTTGCTGGTTGATTTCTTTATGATAGCTATTCTTTCTGGGGTGAGAGCAACCATTACTTTGATTGAAAGAGTACAAGAGGGAAGACGTACATTATTTATGCTGACCACAGGACAGCATAGCATAATTGAGTTACGTCGATGCTAATGTCCTCATCAGGGGAACAGATGCTAAGGAGTAACATCTTCAATTACCCTATGAATACATTATCTCGTTTTCTGCCCTTAATAAAATCTCCTAGTGCCCCGATATCAAAATGACTCCAAACTTTCAGGTAGCACTGCCAGCAGCCACAAAAGTTTTAAGCTATTATTTAATTAGTTCTTGCCTCTTGGTGAGTTTTGTGGAAAATTAAAATGAGTGAGCTCATCTTGGAATTATTCACAGTATTTATAAAAACACTCTCAGACTTCGAAATAATGGCAAATTGAATGGCATACTGTGCATATGATACTCTTTGGTAAATTCAGAAATAATCACAAGTAATAATTGTATGTTGATAATATCAGTGATAGCTCTGGTGATGTTACTACAGTATAGTCCTATACTAATGTCCTAAATCAAATTATTACAATGCTGCAATGCAAAAATCAACTTTAGGAGAAAGTAGAAGTTATACCAATGCCGGCATGTGCTTTGTAGTAGAAAAAAATTTATTTTATGTCAATGCAATTATCATGTAAATTTAATAATGAATACAGTACATGTGTTAAAATTTGCTATCATTTAAGGCCAGAAGTGCTGAGATGTAACTACCAGAAGAAAATGAAGCAGCTCACAACTTTGACTTAAAACCTTAGTAATCCAAAAATATATATGCAGATAACTTTGTGACTAGAGGTACAGAATTGTCCTATAAAAATTTCATAGAGGCCTATGAACTTCAATAAATATTTAAAGTCTATTTTCGGCAGTGCCATGAATTTATCCATCTCTTTTACTGGCTCAGAGAAGTAGCAGTACAAATATTCTTGGGATGCTTGACCTTTCAGAAGAGGTTGGCCGTGCGTCCTGGAGAAAATTGTTCAATAGACAATTTTCTGTCTGAAAAGACAAAATGCTCCAGTTTGGGTATGATTCTACCCACTAATATTTCAATTTGTCACAGTGTGTCCATTTTTCTCCGATGTGATGTTAAGGAGTCTAATGGCTTTATTTAATAAGTTCATATCCTCTCTTACAGAGAAAGCATTCTGATGACTTCTGCACACTCATCTTACCACACTACGAGATGCTTTGTGGAGTTTTTGAGGCAGAACTTACAAGCCTTCAAGGCCTGAATTCTCTTTATCTAAAAGGCTTGTCCTCATATTTGTGATTATCTTCAGTAAACCAGAACAGTGTCATTGCCTCTGGACAACAGAGGTTCATTTTGGTTGGTTTTGCTGTCTGGCCTGTGGAGAACCTTGGGTCTGGAAATTCCACCTTGAACTGGAATTGCTTTCTAGATATTTCGGCCCTGAGCCTTTGTTCTACGTCACAACGTTGGGGGCTTGAGCCTTTGCCTTGGTTCCTCATCCGTGCCCACAGCCACTAGGGGCTTTGTCAGAGCCATCACTTTCAAATGTTTCCGTGTCCAAAACACTGCAGACCCAACTGCGTATTAATTGTACCCTAATTATTTTCTCCCCTCATACCAAAACCTCTAGGTCCAAAAACAATATTGTATCCCTTCAGATCCCCAAACTTCACTTACCAACTTTAATGGACAGCATTAGTTCTCAGTGACATAGATTTAAATATTAAAAGCTCTCTGACTCATTTCCTTCCATCCTAAGTGTGAGTCCAGTTCCAAGTCATGAATAGTAAACACTTGGAGTGCCTTGACGTCACTCCCTCTTTTACATTCCCATTCTGCATCTATTTCATTCAACTACCCAGATGTACTTTAGTCTATTACTTATGCTTTTAGCTATCTTAATCAATAAGTACAATAAAAAAAACACTGCTAAATTTCCAACATATAGAATAACGAAGAGCAAAATGGTGCCATATACATCAATAGACTTAACTGTTGAAGCAAGTTGAAGAGTTGAAGATTTGGCAATTGTTAAAACATGACTCGTAGCTTCCGTATCTAGATGTTTTCTCATTCTCTCCAGGTGGATGGACCGGAAGACTGTAGATTAGTGGCTTTTAAAGAATACAGCATAGGGCCAGCCAGATAGCTCAGTGGACTAAAGCATCTGTGTAGGCAGAGTGCAGCGCCGAGGTTGGACGCCTGGCTTGCTGTGCAGCCTGCCTGCGGGGTGTGCTGAGGCGGCAAATGAGATTGGCGTGGTGGCACATGCCTATAATCTCAGCGGCTGGGAGGCTGTAAACAGGTGGATCACTATGAGTGATCTGTGTACAGAGACCTTGTAGAACCTGTCCTAAATACAGAAAAAACTAAAAAAAAAAAAATAGTGTAATAGTCTGGAGACTGGGAAGACCTGGTATATGTGGAGGGTCCTGTTTCTTGCTGGTAGTTCCTTTTATTTAGAATTAAATTTTTTAAGTGTGTGTGTGTGTGTGTGTGTGTGTGTGTGTGTGCAAGTTCTCACTAATGCAGCTTGGACTCATAGTGATCCTCCTGATTTCTGCCTCCCTAGTGTTGGGATTACAGACATGCACCACCACACTGGGACCCATCGCAAGCTCAGTGCGCCCAGGGGTGGGACAGAGGGGCATGCGGTACCAGGGATGAAACCCTGCAGAATTAATATTTTATTTTCATTTACAATCAGATGTCAGTTGAGCATATAGTTTCTATACTTCATATTTTTTTGTAAATAAAAAAGATAAGCTTTAAACAGCTGATAATTATGTTCTTAGAAAACACAATTAGGCTCATCCATTCATGGTGGCTTCCTGCTTGTCCTGTTTGGCGCCAGAAATCTTACTCATCTTCTCCCCTTTTTAAAAAACTCACTTGACATCATAGTCTACGGTCATGTTGTGACAATTGTCCACATCTACTTCACCTGTAATATTCTTGGGATCTACAAAAGGGCAAGTGTGATTTTCATATGGTATTCTTTTGTTTTGAAACATGTCTTGCTAAGTATGGGCGATTACAAAATTGTGCTAAAATTCCCTCGAGTATTTTTTTTTGTATAGTTTTGCTTAGAACTTAATGCAAGTTAAATTAGTTTGGTTTGTTTCTAATTTCCCTTTTAAAAATATCTCTTTGACTTGTATGGCTATGCTATGGAATACA
>PVJA010000475.1:10778-38335 GCA_004027025.1 Myocastor coypus
AAAAAAAAAAAAAAAAAAAAAAAAAAAAAAAGAAGTATTAATAGTCGATAAAAATAGTTGAAATTCTGCAATTTATCAACTATTCACCGCCTGTATCCCAAGACCCTATGGAGTTTTTCTTTTTTTCTTTTTTTTTTTTTGTCTTTTTATTTTAGGGAAGGGTCTACAGTATGTTCAGAGTCTCACTACTAGATCGGACTCTTGGTGATCCACGTGTCTACAGCCTCCCAAGAGCTGGGATTGCAGGTGCTCCCCTAACAGATGCCATGCCCAGTGTCAATTGCCCTCTCAGTGTGCCCCAGAGGTGGGGCTCACACTGCAAGCTCGGGGATGAAACTGCATCTTGCAAAGTGATTTCAATGACATTTCAACTGTATTTCCTTTACATGGGTGTTACGGTTTATGTTTAATTGTCCCCCCAAAGCCTCATGCAATCATGGGGCGTGGTTTCTATAGATTGAGACTTGCTTCATGATCCTTGGGATTGTGTTTTAGTACTGATAGGATTATTGGTCTGAGTACAGTTGAGACTATGGGTGTGGTCTAGGGTGGATGTCCTAAGGCAGAGAGCCTGAATGTAATATAAAGAGAGACAGAGAGATAGACGCAGCTGTTGTTCTCTGCGCCTTTGGTTGGCTGCCTCTGTCCCCATTTTGTTGCTGTTCCGCCACCATGAACTGCTGCTCTCTGCCCTGTGCCACTCAGCCTTGGATCCAGCCGAGTATGGACTGAAACCTCCATAACTGTGAGCTAAATAAACCTTTCCTTCCTTCATTTTAAGTGTTGGATGTTTGTCCCAGCAACGAGTAAAAAGTAGCTAAGACAATGGGTGAAATGAACAGCTTGCTGTACGTGAAAGGCTACGCGCATTCGTTTTCTTCCACATTTCCATGCATGAATTTTAACACCTTGTCTCCTCACAAAAGTGTGATGCTAGTCCTTATTTTATAACAAAAGTCCTTTCAATGTCATGGAAATGAGCTCTCTATCATGTTATTTCCGTTATTTCCTCCCTGTGAATAATGAATAATTTCCTTCTTTTTTTTTTTTTGAGTCAGGGTCTTGCTATGTAATTCTGGCTGGCCCCAAGCTCACTTATGTAGCCCAGGCTGGTCTCGAACTCGCACCGATCCTCTTGTCTCAGCCTCCCCAGTGCTGGGATTACAGGTGTGCACCACCACACCAGGCTAATTTCCTTCTTTATTCTAATTTTTTCTACAAAAGGTTTCTTATTTTCTAAACGAAATTATTCCATAGGAAAAAAATGTGTTGCATATATATTACAATAAGCTATTGTTTTCGCAGTACAATGACAGAATGATAGAAATGATATTTCTCATGTAGATGATGAGGAAGTGCTATCTATAGGGAAAAGCAGTTGTTTCTTAAGGACTTGATGACCCCAAAGCATAGAATCTGTATCGATTTTATTTTGACTTATGTTAATATACATGCGGTATGTAATAGTTCCATTTATTGTAGGTGACTGGCGTATGCACAGAGACATTTCAGTTATTTCCTTTCCCCTTCCCTCTACCCACTTTTATTTTCGTGGCATTAAACTCATTTATTTATTGTTTGTTTTTATGTATTCGGTACAGGCTCTATAGGGTGTCACTGTGTAGGCTGGACTCGTACTCCTCCGCCTGCTTTCAGTCTCCCAATCGCTGGAATTGTAGGGGTGCACCACCACCCCCAGTCTCAATTGCTATCTCAGTGTGCTTCAAGGTTGGGGGGCTGGCATAGCACTCTGAGGATTGAAACCTGATTGCTGTGTTCTGCCTAAACAGGCACTTTAGTCTGCTGAGCTATCTGGCTGGCCCAAGACTCATTTATTTTTAAGACCTTATCAAGTTAAGACCTTACACAGAGTGAAAGCCAGAATAATAAGCCAAAGGACTGTAAAACAAGTAAAATTACTATATTAAGTCAAGGTACACTTTGAGCTGTGCTGTGTGTACTGTATTACAATACCACTGTCATTTGTTACTGTTTTCAAGCTTTTAAAAATGCATTGCTATGCATTTAAAAAATAAAATCAGTTAAGGGAAAACTTCTGTAGCAGAATCAAAGGGACCACAGGGAACAAGAGGGAAATCTGTGGAGTCATGCCAACTGGCCCAGAGGGGCAGGTTTCCCGAAGGCCAGCGCAAGCAGCAGCCTCCTCTGGAATGACCACAAACGATGACACAGGAAAATCATTTTGTCTTCTGTAGACAGCATGCAGAACCAAAAAAATGTGTGTTCAGGCAAACAGACTGGTTCTTGTAAGGCTGCTCAACGTATATGGCATTTTGTTTATTTATTTATTTATTTTTTTGTCTTTTTGAGACAGGGTCTCATTATGCAGTTCAGGCTGGCCTTGAGCTCACTTTTGTAGCCCAGGCTGGTCTCGAACTCGCACCGATCCTCCTGGCTCAGCCTCCCGAGTGCTGGGATTACAGGCGTGCGCCACCACGCCCGGCATATATGCATTTTGGTTCACTCAGAGTTCGAAATCTCTGTGCAAAGGCAGGTGTGACAGTGACTGAGGACAAGACCCCCTGTTCTGGCAGTGCGTGGGTGTCGTGAGAGGTATCTCATGGGCACAGCAAAGGTCTCTGTGCTTCTTACCTGGCCTGAGTTCTCACCTGGCAGAGCCCTGTCCTTGGCTCAGGTAACTGGGAGCTCAGAGCTTCCACTGCCTGAGCGCGTCACCCTCAGGTGGGCCAGAAGTTTCGCCTGAGTGGCAGCAGTTGCTGGACACAGATTGCTCAGGCCCCAGTTTGCTGGGAGTGCCAGGGGCAAAGAAGTCCCGAGAGCCATTACTCAAAGTCTATCCAAGCAACCGATTGCTACTTCAGAAAGAATATGAGGAGACCAAGCCCAAAGGCAGTGCTAGAAACATTGGAAAAATTGACAGCCAAATTTAAAAGAGCTCTGCTAAGAGAGAGGCAAACGAAAGTTAGGCAGCTCAACTTACTGCAAGAATCAAGGAAAGGGAGACATCTAAGAAGAGGAAGAGTTGGGTATAATGTCAGTAAACTACCTCAGCCTCACAAATATCTTCAGGTAGTCATCTTGTAAGAGTTGGCATGAAAATCGCCCTCTTGGGGATAAAATTTTACATATATATATGAAAAAGAAAACATTAACCAAAGTGCCCAAATATGGGGAAAGATAGAGGCTTTCCAAACTTCGAAAGAAGAATAATTTATCAAGTGGGATTTATTGTGGTGGGTCAAGGGCTAGGGGAGGCGCCCCAAACTGGAGATCAGTAGGGAAGCTGCCATTCTACCTGCTGAGTGAATCACGGAACAAAGCCAGACAGGGACTAGAAGAGTAACCAGAGGCAGGAGGGCGCTGTCTGGGAAAGTGTCCTTTCCCAGGGTGCTTTGCAGAGAAGACAGCTGTGGAGTAAGAGGGAAGAATCTTAAGTGTCTCTTAAAAATATTCTCCAAAAATGAAGGCAATTAGGGACAAATATTTAGGACAAAATATAAGTAGAATAATTCATTCTCAGCAGAATCAATGTGCTGAGCTGAAATCAGACACAGGAAAGGCACACGGAGAAGAGTGTTGCGTATGGCAACTATGTCGTTACATATAAGATATTGTTTTTGCTTATTATGTGTAATAATTGATTCAAGTAACAAGTATAACCCCACTGAGATATATCATTGGGATGGCATATATTCACACACATACATACACACATACACACATAAACTTATTCATATATATATATATATATGTATACATTTTTATACATACATATATATATAACATTGCAATATATGTATTGCAATATTAATTACAGACTAAGTGTAATACATTAAGGACTTAGTATTTGGATCAACAATAAAAATGTAATATGAGATATTACATGTCATCAATAAACTGAAAGGAAAAAAGATAGTGTAACTTATGAAAACTGAGAAAGCTAAATAAAAAATTTACACTATTGTGAATAATAATTCAACAACATCCGTTATTATGCTAAGAGAAATTAAAACAAGCTAAAAAGTCCGAATGGAGGTGGAAATTCTCTAAAATGAATAAAAGTTGGCACTGACCTCACAAAAGAGACACTCTTTCAAAAGATAAAAGTAAAAACATGGAACATATATCATGTATATAAAAGCACAATGTAGAGTGACATCAATATCAGACAAAAAAGAATTCAAGACAAGAAATATTATTAAAGAAAAGAATTTCATAACCAGTAACCTATCAGGAACATAAAACAAAATGCATGTACATCAAACACAGAGAAGCAAGCAATCAAACTTGAACATTTCAAAAATTCTTTATAAATACTTGATGGATCTCAACAATTCATAAATGATATAAAAGATGTGAACTCATCTATGAATCATGTTGACCTAATTTACACAAACTCAGTAGCCTCAAAATACACAATCTTTTCAAGAGCGTTTGCAACATTAATCAAAGGAGACAACCTGCCAGCAGAGGACGTGTCTCATAAGTTACAGGAGATTGGAAGCTTATAGAATGTTTTCTCTCTATAGGACGTTCAACGGAAAGCAATAAAAAGAAGATCTTGAAAGAAATCAGATCTACTTTGGAATTAGGCAATGCACTTCTAAATCATTGGAGAATAAAGTAAAAAATACCAAGAGAGAATAGAAAATACTTCTAACTTAGAAATGGAAAACGTATAAGAAGCTACGAAGACAGTGCTTAGAGAATAAAATCATAACATTAGGAAATAACAAAAGTTTAAACTTGATGATCTAAACTTCTCTACCTTAGGAAATTTTAAAAATAAATTGGCATGAGTAGAGGAAGTTTGTAAATGTGAGCAAAATATCTAAGTGCCAAACATTTAAAAACTTTGTAAACATGAGGAGATTGTTTGAAGATAATAGTGAACTTGATGAATATATGTGTAGGAATAATGAGAAAGCAGAGAGGACTTAACGAAATATTACCTGTGTCAGAAATGGTCACATACAGGGCTAGAGAGATAGCTCAGTGAAGGAAGTCTTGCCGAGAGAGTGCAGGGCTCTGAGTTTGATCCCTGGTGCAATCAGTGTTTGTGTGTGTGTGTGGGGGGAGGCAAAAACGCACAGAAAAAGAATTACACAAACATTAAGACATTCATAATGGGATACTTGGAGGAATCTTTATTCTCAATGACTGGGAAACATAAAACAGGCTAAGTCATATAAAAACATAATTTCCAAAAATGAGGAAAAATTATATGGAGGTCCTGAATAATGTAGTCAGTTTCCATGACAAATTCTCCTGAGTATTTGAAGTAGAAATAATGCAAACTCTACGTAAGCTCTCTCAGAAACCTGAAGTTGAAGAAACACTGCAAATGAAATATAATAAACAGCTTAGCAAACTCACGTGCCTGCTTAGGCAGAGTACAGCGGCTGGAATTTGATTCCAGGACTGCCTTGCGGGCCCCACCCCCAGGGTGTACTGAGACGGCGATTGGCC
The DNA here is from genome assembly GCA_004027025.1 of Myocastor coypus. Lineage (NCBI taxonomy): Eukaryota > Metazoa > Chordata > Mammalia > Rodentia > Myocastoridae > Myocastor > Myocastor coypus. Next base: position 16,230 of record PVJA010000475.1, read on the forward strand.
CGCACCTGTAATCCCAGTGTGTGAGAGGTTGAAAACAGGGGGATCACTACGAGTCCCACCTGTATAATGAGACCTGCAGACCCTGTACTAAAATCACCGAAAAATGAACTTTAACACCATCAAAACTCATATAAATAAATTGCCCAAGATGTCTTTTAAGACTGCAAAGATCAAATTCCTCCTGAAGATTGTTTCAAAAATCTTGAATATGTCATTGCATATTAAGCAGTGTGTTACAGGGACAGCATGTGCAGGTCAGGAGAGTTTATCCCAAGAGTTTACAATATATTTACATGTTTTAAAATCATGTAATATTACAAAAATAATAAAAGTAAAAAATAATAAAAGTAATAAAAATTAAAAAGTAAAATATGTGCAATGTTTGTTCAGTAAAACAAACCTTGATAAGTTGAAAATATTTCATTCCCATTTCTGGCAATGACTTTTAGCAAATTATATGTAAAGTAAGTGTTTTCAGTGTGATATGTGCAGTTCTAAAAATAGTCAGCTAGTGTAAGAATTCTTGAAAAGTCCTGAGCCATAACTGGAGACCAGGAATGAGGCAGGCCTGACTATTTCTCAGTCTTCTTTGCAGCGTTTTACTGAGATCACAACCTATATAGGCAGATAAATTTTTAAAATGTATTGCTGAGGCTGGCGAGATAGCTCAGCAGTCTGAAGCTCCTCCTTAGGCAAGCTTAGGCAGGAGCAGAGCACGGTGGTTGTATCCCTGGCACCACATGCCACACTGGCCCTGCCCACATGTCAGGCTAAGCCAGCTGCCAAAAGAATGTTTTATTAAAGAAATGCATTCATATAATTTCATTTATATCTGTGATTTGTTTAGGGTCAAACTAGGCATCCTTACACACATGCACATAAATAATTAAAGTGTCTGCACTCAGGGCTACAACTGCCCACGCCCCAATATACAGCGCCAGGTTCCGGCTGCTCAGGTCCCTCAGTGTGACTTCTCTTGCACTGGCCACCTCCTCTGTTAATCACACAGGGACCAAGGTCCAGAGACTGGCTGCACAGATGCTGCACGGATGCTTTTTCCTGCAATCGTTGGTTTCAATGGTGGGGTCCATGGGTTCACAGTTCAGGTGGGGTGTCTATGGAGTTAGGGCTGGATTTGCATTGTCCTGCTTACTGGCCCTTCCTCGACGGCTCGCCTGTCGTCAGTGTCCCCTCAACTGGTTGCCTCTTCAAGAATCAGGCACAGGAGACAAGAAACTGGCGGACAGAAAAATGAAGGGACGTGCTAAAAGGGACTGAGTGTGGCTTTCGTGGCTCAGCACCCTCGCTTGCTTCCTGTGAGATGGGTTTAGCTGCCCGCAAGCCCAAGACGTGAACTAAAACCACCCATCATCGTAGAGCCCGGCTACGCATACGCTTATTTCTTTAAGTTTCATTTCTTTATTTTTTTTGTTTTCCAAAATCTGTTTATTTATTTATTTATTTATTTATTTATTTACTTACTTACTTACTTATTTATTTGGTGCAGGGTCTTCCTACACAGCTTGAACTCATAGCGATCCTTGTGCTTCAGCCTCCCTAGAACCGGAACTATAGGTGTGCATCACTATGAGCAGTTTTGCTGGCCAGCTTGGGATCGAATCCAGGTCCTTGTGCTTGCCAGGCAGACCCCTAGACCATTGGACTATCTCCCCAACCCTATGTTTTATTTCTTTTTTCAAAACATATTTAGTACAGGGTCCATAGGATCTCACTACATAGGTCGGACTCGTAGTGATCCTCCTGTGTTCAGCTTCCCAAGAACTAGGATTACAGGCATGCACCACTATCCCCAGTCTTATATTTCATTTCTAATGCAATTTTGACCTGAAAATATCTGAGACTGTCTCAGTAACCTTGACATGAAATGGAGAACTTAAAACCAAGTATACAGTGGTTCTTTTTCAGATATAAGTAGATAAATAGATTCCTCATAAAATGGATAAAAATGGATGTTACAAACAAATTATAAATAATATATGTGCTATATAGTGCACAATGTCTTCTCATTGTTAACACATCTATAGTAGTAGCTAGTTGTGTTAATGCTGTGCAGGTTGCTTTTTCTAACCCCTACTGCAAGAAGGTTTAGGTTGGTGATAATTCCTTAATATCCCTTGGCCTGTGATTGATTTCCTATCAAATTAGAAATGTTGCAACATAGGGTCGGCCAGATAGCTCAGCGGACTAAAGCACCTTAGGCAGAACACAGTGGCCAGGGTTCAATCGCTGGAGTGCCATGCTGGACCCGTCCCCTGAGGTGTGCTGTAACCAGAGTGGGGCATGTGCCTGTAATCCCAGTGCTTGGGAGGCTGAAAACAGGGGGATCACTACGAGTCCAGGGACTGGGGAGATAGCTCAGTGGATTTAGTGCTTGCCTAGTAAGTGTATGGTCCTGAGTTCGATTCCTGGTACTGCCAAGAAAGAAAGAAAGAAAGAAAGAAAGAAAGAAAGAAAGAAAGAAAGAAAGAAAGAGAGGAAGGAAGGAAGGAAGGAAGGAAGGAAGGAAGGAAGGAAGGAAGGAAAAAAATCTAACTACAAGTCTAATCCGCATAGTGAGACCCTGCAGACCCTGTACTAAATATACATAAAACAAGAACTGCTGCAGCATAGAAATATTGCAGGTCCAATATGCACTGGACACACTTGACCTTCTAGACATTGTACCTAGCCCTGCAGTGGACAGAGCTAGAGGACATCTGTCCTTGGCCTTCGAGATCTCATGGTGGATTAGGAAGTGTGTCCGTGGTTGCGCCCGCAGAAAAAAGTTCTAAGGGAATAGCTGACAGCAAAACTTCAAGTAGCGTGGCTGCGGCTGCTCACCCTTCTCCGTCTCTTCATCTCCTGTCCCATAAAGCACACCCCCAGAGGTCCTCTGGGGAGCCATCGTGCAGCCAAGACCTTGTGAGAGCCCCTCAGACTACCATCTCCTGTCCGTGTGTGGCCAGGGCATGTCGCCTGGGGTGAATCCTCTACACGGCCTGCCACCTGCACTTTGAATCAGTGTCACCTGGAAATGAAGCAGAGGGGCAGAGCAGGGATGCAGCTGTTCACGCCTCAGCCCTGCCGCTCCACCACCCTGGGTCGACCAGGTACTCACTGCGGGCGGGCGGGGGGGGGGGGAGCAACCAGCAGCCAGCTGCAAGGATGTCGGTCAGTGCTTTGCTGACCACTTTAGCCGCCCTCTTAGAAATGTAAAGTGGAGGTGAATCATTTAAAATGATGAGGGGAGCCAGGCACGGTGGTGCGTGCCTGTAATCTCAGCACTTGGGGCAGCTTGGGAGGCAGGTGGGATGGTGTGAGTTCAAGACCAGCCTGGACTACAGGAGTGAGGCCAGCCTGGGCCAACCTCAACTGCATGAGAGGCCTTGTCTCAAAAAGACTAAATAAATAAATAAATAAATAAATAAATAAATAAAATGAGGGGGTGGCCATGGAGTGCACTATGTTACACACCACACCGAGAGCCTTGTAGATTCCAGTTTTAGAGATAGACACGGGCTTTGCAAGCGATGTCTAGAAAAACAAGGGGAGCTCATGAGAACACCACTGAGAAGTAGATGAACTATTTGTTCAAAATTTCCGTCTTCAGGGGGCCGACCAGATAGTTCCGCAGATTAAAGCACTTGCAAGCAGTCACAGGGGCTGGAGGTTTGATCCCCGGGCCTGCTGTGGCTGGCCCCGCCCCCAGGTGCGCTGAGAAAAATTGAGACTGAGCCTGTTCTACTAGCGAGACCCTGAACACGCTGTAGACCCTTCCCTATAATAAAAAAACATGTTTTTTAAAAATCTTCAGAAAGTGGAGCAAGCTTGAAAAGACCTAAACGAGGGCCGTGCAGATCTGCTAAGAACCTTACTCACGTTTTGTTAACACAGTGGTTTCTCCTGCAATTCAGTCTAAAAGAGAATTACACGCGTGTGAAGACACAGGCTTGCATTTGACATTTGGCAGTACTGGGTAAGACCCTGAAACCCTCAGGGCAATTTATATCCAAAACAATGGTCTTGACTGTTCATCAGGTATTCGCATATTTTAATGAAGAAAAACATAACCCGATTGGACCTCCCAATTTTTCATTTACTACATCGATGAGGTCAGGATGGTATTACTGCCAGCTGCTAACTTAATCTGTCCACTGCTAGTTCCATATTTTTGGGAAAGAGAGCCAGACGTGAGTCGATATGCTAATGTGACCTTATTTTGTTGAGAGAAAATTCTCCACAACTCCTCGCATTTCTACCACATGCACACAGGTCATAGTCCAGACTACCTTCACAAGGATTTTGCTTTCCTCAGGGAAGAGCAGTTTGTTTGCAGTTCAGGGGGGGAAAAAAAGTGTCTCTCTACAGATCAAAGATTAGGCAGGTTTGCTAGCAGCTCCGTTATGGAAGGTTGGGGTTACATAAACTTCAAATTTCCTCACTGTAACACAAATCAGAAACAAGCACGGCGAACGCCTGGAGTGTTTCTATTGGAAACAAGGGAAGCCAAGAAACACAACGTTGTTGACGACGGCGGCAATATGAGAAAGGTCCTGTTTCCAATTCAGATGCCGCTCGTTCTGCTAGAATGTGTGAAAGTCTAGCAGGAGAGTTTTTAAGCCTTCAGGTAAGGGAGAAAGTCGGATTCTTTGCAGTTTTTGACAATTTATGATAATTGTGAATATTTTTAGCTAATTAGTGTGCAGGAAAAATATTGCTGTCTGCACAACATAACATCCTCTGTGCACCCGTAAGCAAGGTGTCAAATGAGTTTTGTGTGATACTGAAGAAAGGCATGACGAAGATACGTAAAAATAGTAAATATATCTGCGAAATGTTCACTAAATGCCAGAGTGGTTATCTTTGAGTGTTAGGATTTACCTTTATTAGATTTTTTAAAAGTATTTCTTTTATCTTTCCTAATGAGCATGAGTTACTTCATATCTTGAATTCCATTTCGCATGTGTCTGTGGTGCATTGGGAAAGTGCCATCAATGACCACAGAGTTTCCAGAAATTAATTTTTGCAAAAGAGTCTTCTTGTTAAATCAATCTTGCAATAAAAAAAAATCTATTGAATGGTACTCATTGTTGAATATTTCTTCAATAACTAGTGAAGAAACTTTATTTTTCCATTCAAATACTTTTTCTTACCCCGTTCTTCTGTTTTGTCAATCTATAAATCCACACTTAAAACCTTTATCAGAGCAACTTGCATTCATTAAGCTACATAGTTATTCTAACAACTATATTTGCTCATATACATGCATACCTTTACATATGTGCTTCCATTGGAGAAGTCCGAATTTTACTTATATTAAGTCAATTCTATATGCGTATATGTATACATGTACTTCCATTATGAAAATCAGAATTTAATTTATGATAAATCATTTCTAGGTGTTCCTGAAGAAGTCACTAAAGTACCTTTGAATGTAAACTATATATCATTAAAATCCAAGTTGAGAAGCTGGAGTGTAGGAAGGATGGAGGAGTCAGATACAAAACTTGCCCGAGCGGGAGTTGTATGTGACCACACATTGCTTTTATTAAGATCTGAGGCATTCAGTAATGTCATAGCCCATTTATTTTAATTTCACAGCCTGAAAGTTAATAAATCATGAGCCACTGTGAGATGATTATTTCGCTGGAGGCGCTTTCCTTGAGCGTACCTCCAAATATGTGCGATCTCATTGTTGGGCCCTTCAGTGAAAAACTTAGAAACTGACTTTGGGGCTTATGATAAAATTGTGCTTCAGACTTGAGACACACAGAATTGGCCCCTCAAACTGTTCTTCCAAAGCATGAAGAATTCATATAAAAATATTTTAAGAAAACTTTGCAGAAAATACACTTTCTGAAGCAAAGACGTCCTTCTGGGTAAAGGAAGAGGTGTGAGACACATGCAAATATATATATGTGATTCAAAAGCAGCAGGATTACTTAATGGTTCTGTTCTCGTTGTGCAAATAAGAAAGCTTAGGCATAGGAAAATTAAATATTTTGCCCAATGTAGTACAAGTAAGAATAAATAGAGACCCAATCAATCCCACACCTTCACACTGTGTAACTGTTTCATTCACAGCTCGTCTCAGGACAGACACTGTCATAGTCATACTGACCTTAAATCTACTGACACAGTAGGCAAGTGTTTCTCGCTTGTACGTACATATTTGCCCACACGTATGAAGTAGCATTTAGTATAGAAATGCCACAGCTTTATTATAGATACAACTTGGAATCTTTTTGCAATGAGAAGTGGATTAAGAAATGAAAAGAAAGGCTGCCGAGATAGCTCAGTGGGCTAAAGGGCCTGCTTAGCCACACTTAGGCAAGAGCAGGGACCATGGTTCGAACTCTGGCACCACACGCTGCACCAGTCCCAGCCCCAGGGCACCTGAGCTGGCCACAGAATCCCAGCGTAGTGGTGCATGCCTATAATCCCAGCACGGGGGAGCCTGAAAATAAGAGGATCATGAGTCCAAGCTGCATAGTGAGACCCTGCAACAGCCAATTATATTTTTTAAAAAAATGAAGCGAGGAGGAGAAAAGGGAGAGAAGGCCAGGAAATAATATAAAATGATGATTCTGTGTTATGTTCATGTACTAATGCCATACAAGCAATGAAACTTTGTGCACCAGCAAGTACTAAGAATAAATGCATACATTCTGTATATCATTATATATATATGTATATATATATATATATATATATATATATATATATATATATATATCTTTAACTTGCTTTCAGGGAACATATAAATTAGAGAAACATTTGGATAAAAAACTTTTCCTGGATACTTATACTTTATGTAAATATACACATGTAACCACACATGAACATGTACATACATATGCACACATGTGTGTGTGTGCATAAAGACTGCAATTGCAGTTACATCCCGTAGCTTGTCTTCCCTAGACAGGCACTGGTTTTCACAGAGCCTAGCACACAAAGCTCCCTTTCGCTGACAGCAACTGGCTAGAGTTGGCGTGCACGGGGGGGGGTCTAACCCACCACACGGAAGTATTCATGGTGACATCTTCATGCGCACGGTCACAGATCCCCAGAATCATTTAACTGCCACATTTGTTGAGACTAAAGACTGCCGATGGCCGCTTATGCCAGCTATCACTCAAGCTGGGGCTGCTATTCTTATGACCATTCAGATGTGGAGAGGGTGGATGTAAAAAACAAAATATGGAGCCTTACCTCAGTGCTTCAGTTTCTCAGAGATGACAGAAGAGGGGAACAAAAAGAAACAAAGGGATAAACACCCATGTACTAGAAAGATAGACGCGGGGTAGCTTAACGACTTCAAGTCTTCCAGAGTTGTTTCATGATGTTAAACCACAGTGAACGCTGTGGAAAACAGTAAACTTGGCTTTCTTCTTGTCTTTTCTAACCACGATGAGAAATTGCTAAAAGATAATTTCTCTCAATGTCACAGAAATGAAGTTTTCAAGAAATTCTTGGGGTATGGTGAGTTAGTAATGTTGATACCTAAGTTTACCTTCCAAGTGATTGCTTTTGCGGTATCAGGGATTGAACTTGAGCTTGGAAGCCGGTATCTATGCCACTGGGTGGTATCAGTGGCCCAGGTGATTGCATAAAGGTGGGTGGCTTCCCATTTTCTAACCGTCTCCTTTATTTTTTTACCTTTTTTTTTTTTTTTTGTATTTTAAGAAAGGGTCTACATAGTTCAGGGTCTCACTACTAGATTGGACTCCTAGTGATCCTCCTGTTTACATCCTCCCAAGAGCTGGGATTACAGGTGCACTCCATCATGCTCAGTCCCAATTGCTATTTCAGTGTGCATCCAAGGGCAGGGCCAGCATGGCAGGCCCGGAGATTGAACTCCTGGCCCTGTGCCTGCTTGCAGGTGCTTTAACTGCTGAGCTATTTGGCTGGCCCTCTTCTCCTTTAATTAAGATGACCTAAGTTTGATTTATCATACTTTGCTATACTAATAGGAGAAATAAAATATGATTCTTAATTCAAGGAACTTATAGAAGACAATATTATATTCTAATTTAATTTTTTAAAAACTCACGTATAAAATTAATATGTGTGAATATTTTGGGCAATGACATTTGAGCAGGAAATTATTGACACATTTATTACATAGAATACTCAATCTGGCATTGCATAAATATTATCAAATTTTAACATAAAAAATGAATCAAAAAGACAAAAGTCTGACTGGGGAGATAGCTCAGGGACACAAGTGTCTGCTTGGCAAGTGCGAGGTCCTGAGTCTCATCCCTGATTCTGCAAAACAAACAAACAACAACAACAAACATCAGAGGTTGAGCCCAGGTATCCTGGCACATGCCTAGTAACCCCAGGTCTGGGGAGGCTGAAAGCAGGAAGACCGCCATGACTCTCAGCTGTGTAGTGAGACCCTGTAACAACCAAACACATGAAGAGAAAAGAAGACAGAGATTGAGTTCAATTCTTTCCTTAATTTTCTGAACAGAATCATAGTACTATTATGAATTAGAAAGTTCATCTGAAATTTAACACCTGCCTTATAGCTCCTATGATCTCAACAAGGAGAACTGCACATAAAATCCTGAGTATCATCCTGCATAGAGTGTACTGTGGCTCTTTTCTTTTTAGAAAAAAGACAAAGGCAAAAAGTGATTAGAACTGATCTCAACATCTGCATAATTATAGATTTAGGCAAGAATTTCAATGCAGCACTGGGGAGATAGCTCTGTGGCACAAGTGCCTACCTGGCAAGTGTAAGGTCATGAGTTTGAACCCTGGTCCTACAAAAAAAAAAAAAGGAAAGAAAAAAAAGAAAGCCAAGCGTGGTGGCACAGGCCTGTAATCTCAGCACTTGGGAGACTGAGGCAAGAGGATCGTGCAAGTTCAAGACTAGCCTGGGCTACAAAAGTGAGCTCAAGGCCAGCCTGAACTGCATAATGAGACCTTGTTTCAAAAAGACAAAAAAAAATTAGTGCAGAAGTTCTTGATCTGTTCCGTAATCTAAGTAGTAGGTTTTTCTGATTTATTTCAAATATGTCTACTTATACTAATAAATGGACACACACTACTATGTACAGGTATGTGTCTTTTTAACTTTATATTCATGTTCCAAAGTATTCTTAAAATGTATTCTAGAGTACTTCAGTTCGCATTGTGCCGAATCTGTTCCTTCATAATAGTACCAAGGTAACGTTGTTATCACATGCACTATGTTGAACTTTAGATAACATTTAGGCAGGATTAGGGATGGCCCAATAGCTCAGTAGATTAAAGCGCCTGAAAGTAGGCACAGGGGTTGAGGGTTTGATCCCCGGGCCTGCGGTGCTGGCCCAGCCCCAAGGGTGCGCTGAGTCAGCATTTGAGACTAACCGCGGTGGCACACACATGTGATCCCAGCTCTTGGGAGGAGGTAAACAGACAGATCACTACGAGTCTGATCTATTAGTGAGACTCTGAACACCCTGCAAAACATTCCCTAAACTTAAAAAAATAAAATTCCCCAGTTCTGCAAAAAATAAATAATAATAGAAATAGTAAATAAAAAATAAAATTACACAAAATTAAACAGAATTTGATAAGATTAGATAGTTTTAAAATGTCTACAGCTCCATATTCTGTATCCATTTCCTTAATAAGGGTTGCTTAAGTTTGATTTATTATATTTTACTATGCTGATGGGAGATATAGGAAATGTTGCTTAAGTCAAGGAAGTTATAGAAGACAAAACTGACTTAAATGATTGAAGGCTTGGGGGGAGAAGGGCTTGGGACCTAGGTAGGCAAATGGAAGTTCTGAAGCTTCCAAGAAGAAAGAGAAAGGGTTCATTTGACTGACTGTTTTGCTACATCAGACCTTGAGGAACAAAAAATAAATTGTTAAAAGGGAGGTTCAAGGAGCGAGTTCCCCATTACACCTCATTTAGAAAGTGAATGCAAATCCTGAGGGCATCTGACTGACCTTGGGTGATACAAAAACTACAAAAACTACACATTTCGTCATACAGGTCTTGCTTTAACTTGCCCTTAACCACCCAGCAAAGTTTAAACATGACGCATAAAACGTAATGGTTGTTTACTATGCTGAGCTTTATCTAAAAGGCTTAAATCAACAGCTTCCAAGATTGCCAGTTTTATCAGTAACACAATGCAATTATGGAATATTTGACTATGTATACAACTACCTTCTCTTAGATCAGTGGTTCTCAACCTGTGGGTCGCGATCCCGGGGATGTTGAACAACCAAAACACAGGGGTTGCCTAAGGCCATTCCAAGACATAACTGTAGCAAAATTATAGTTTTGAAGTAGCCACCGAAATTATGTTTTGGTTTGGGGTCACCGCAATATGAGGAACTGTATTGCGGGGTCACGACACTAGCAATATTGAGACCACTGTCTTAGATCAAAGAGAAGAAATCTATTGTACCAATAACCATTAGAAAATTTTATCGTGTCTACACTCTGTGCCCTGTATAACCACAACGAGGACAACAATATGCATTGTATCAAGTATCTTAAATGTTCTACTAATGTGTTTTGAAACTGTCACACTGTAATTTCTTATTAAAAGTAATTAAAAACAAAAAAAGCCGAACAAACAAAAAGGAAAGTGAATGTAAAGGTCTGCAAGATTCTTAGCACTGTTTGTGAAGTATAGATATTTTAGTAGTAAGTCACAGAGGCAGCACAGATTTACTTAGGAATAATAATTAACAATAATACGAGGGGCTGGGGAGATAGCTCCAAGGCACAAGCTGGGCAAGTGCAAGGTTGTGAGTTTGAACCCCGGTCCTGAAAAAAAAAAAAAAAAAAACAATAATACGAGGAACCAAAAACACGCAAAACAGTAATAATGTACCGAGTGATAATTTCCAGGTTAGGAACAAAATAAACATGGTGTTATCAGTGAGTCTTGAATGGGACATGAAAAAGCTACCATTAGAGATGTTGTTTCAACCTTATAGCATGAAGAGAAAATAATTGCCAGTTGATGAAATGATATTGTTACCTGATGACATATCTTCTCACCCGATCACAGAGTTCTCCCCAGACAGAGTGGCTGTTTCCCTCTTGCTGTCCACTTTCTGTAGAATATGTATACAGGTGCCACATGGGACCACGGGAGAGTCTGACTTACAGTCAAGACAACTTAGAGTTCAGAAGTAGCAACTTGGCTTTCATTTGGTGAAATAATATAGTTGCTGCCATCTCTAATAACCCTGAAAGCCACACAAGACATTTGTGGGCTCGGTGTCCAAGGAAAGAGAAAAATATAGCCTTGAAAAATACTAAATTGCAAGGCATAACCATAGAAATGCTTATAAAAATGTAATTTTCTGGAAAGGGTACCTCCTTTTGGAAAAACATGAACAGGACGTTAACTCTGTAATTGTATATCTCAATACCAATAATTCAACACTTTGTATATCTAACAACTGCACCAATGTTTTATTTATACGAATATAGAAACTTTATGGTACCAGCTCAAAGCAGAAAAGCAGTATTCTATTTTAATAAACCTAGGAGCTTCTATATTTTGAAAAATAGAAATTGTAAGATGAGTGACACTTTTAAAATTAGCATTCTGCTTTAGCACCCAGTTTTATATATTTTAGCATATGTATATGTGTCCAAAATCATTTATGCATAATTAAATTCTGTCATTTAATTTCCTTATGGAGAAGGAGAAAAAGTTCTAAGAGAATTATAATATACGTAATCACAAAATGCAGATCTTTGAAGTTGTTCAAATAACCACTTCGACCAGGACCATCAACAAACTAATGAATTTAGCCAAGTTCCAGAAACCAGTGGAAAATATATACATTGAACCCATCAGTTCTTTCTTCTATTCATTTTTATTCTCCAGAGACATGAGAGGTATAGATTATTCCTCCAAAAGTATCAAATTGAATGAAGAAGTCATTCAAGAAGAGACAGGCTACAATAGATACAATTGTATAAAAGTAAGAAAGTGAACTGCGGGAAGAGGCAAGACTGTTTTGGGTGTTTCCTCTGGTATCCAGGAATGGGCAGAACAGGGCGAAAAGAGGTTCTCCAAGGAGAGCTGCTCCTACTTTCGTAGGTGTTTCAAAGACTTTGCAAAGCCCTGCAGTCCAGCCCTCGGGAGTACTGGGGCAGGAAGACCGAATGCTTGAGGGCAGCCTAGACCACACAGTGTGTTCCAGATAAGTCTGCACTGCAGAGAGAAACCCTGCCTTATTAAATACAGTTGTATGACTTAATTTGGAGTGTAATGCCTAGACATTATCGAAATCCAGTGACTACCATGACAAACAATAAATACATAGAGGAAGGTGAATTTTCAAGGATGAATTCAAGTTGGCTACTTGGATGAAATATGTAAATGTTTTTGTGTGTTTGCTCTTCTATAGCATGAAAGGAGCTATGCATGTGAAAAAGGTGTATGTGAGGGCAAGTTCAATAAATTGCTTTAATTTTTTGCTTAAATATGATTAAATATTATATATATATATATATATATATACACATATGAATATATAGCATTTGAGTGCAATTTTTATGCTTGAATTATAATAGAGCATTTGGGTTAAGGAAAGAAAGAGATTAGAGCAGGCATGATGGCTTCTGAACCTAATTTATAAAGATATCACCAGCTCTGGTAGAAAGTAACACTGGCCATGGCGATTGCAGAGGGTCAGGTTGCTTACAGGGATTTGCGGTTAATGAGAATTTTATGGTGAACCATGAGTTAGGATGTTCTACAAGCAAGAATTGATGAACGATCCAAGTAAACAGAAAGTTTGCTTTCTGAAGGTAACGAACCAGCAACATGAGATTTCCAAGGCCTGTACACCTTGGCCAGAAAACAGCACCGTCTCTGCACGTTACTTTGTACCAAGGCTTGCAAAGGAGGACAGACAGACGATACTGCTTTTAAAGCCTCCTGCTGAGGCTGTAGCCATTCTTCAAGCCATGTGCTCTTTATCTTCACCTTCTTTCAAATTATAAAAAAAGCTCGGGCCCTGGAGGACCCGTGCTGTGCAGTAGGAAGTGAAAAGCTGCGAGGTGAAGTAGAAAACTGCTACGGAACAGCAGAGCCAAATCCTCCCAGGCAGCGGCTGGAGCAGTTGGTCTCCAGAGATGAGATTCGCAAAGCCTTCCATCAGAGCCTTTGTTAGAACCAGCCGTTCCGAGGCACCTCGACAACACTGGCTTTGTCAAACTATTCATAAACCAAACTGAACAGGGCTTAAGCATCTGTGCAGCCCTATCTGTGCCTAAAAGTGCAAAATTTTTCCAAGAGAAAAGTATTCATTGAGTGAGTGAGCCTGAGATGACGTTAGCAGGCAACCGTAAAGCACAGTACTATGGGTAATAAATATAACATGAAAGCAGCCAATTTTCTTTGAAACACACTGAAATTTTCAATAGCATCTCCTCATAGATATTGGAATATTCCTTCCAAAATCTGTAGCAGAAGAAAGCCACCCTTTGAACGTCCTTCCTTTTCAGCTCCAGTGGGAGCTGGTCTTCCCTGGAACAATGGCCACCTGTGGTCTCTGTGTGAAATGTGACTGCTCCCAAAACCCTTTCAAGACATCAGCAGCATGAAAGCTCCGTTGTGTCCCTAGCTTGCTCTTTAAATGGCACTCGTTTTCAACCGGTTTATTATTATTCTCTTCAGTTATTCAAAAGGTGGCATTTCTTATGCAGCTTTACAAAAAAGAGTAGATGCTAATTAAATATTCTGCTAATACAGATTCCTGAAGGCAGCATCTGCGGCTGCTGAGGCAGACACCCTGTGGAGCCCAGGGGCCTTAAAGGAAAGAATTTCGAATCTGAAATGCTCATGCTCACATTTATACATTTATAGAATGGCAAAGTGTTTTAGTTTTTCAGGGAGTTCCACAAACTCACCAGAGAAAGTGAATTCTCTAAGGATTGCTCTGTGATTCTACAAAACCTGTGTACTAGCTATATACTGTATGTTTTCTGGGAATATTCTGTGTACGTTTACAAGAGTTTGATTGTATTTTTTTTTTTTTTTATTCCATCGAGTTCCTGGAAAGGAACCACCTTGCTCTGGCAAACCTCCCAAACCAATAGTCTTGGGAAATGCGCACAAAGCTGTGGGACTCGAGGCGCTGGCGTACAAAGTGCAGAGCTCTGTGTTTCTGAGAATTCACAAAGTGATCCGTTTCCAGGGTCTAACTGTGTTCATTTACTGCAGGATTTTATAATAGCAAGTTAACTCCGATGGTATTTTGGGAAATGAATTTGAAAAAAAAACATGGTTCTTGGAAAGACAAAGGGGAACAAAAGCAGCTGAAAAGTCTAACCACAAGATACAAAAAGGAAAGCCATATTAACATGCTGAGTTGTAAAAGGCTCAAGTTAACAGCCCCCAATAATGCCAGATGAGCTGATAATCCACTACTGTTATGGACTATTGGACTAAATATGCAGCTACTTTCTCTTTGTACAGTGAAAAAAAGATCTATACTAACGAGATTTAGACAAGCAATCACATCTGCATCTTGCACTCTGAACAGCTACGATGAAGACACCAATATGCAATGCTTTAATTATTGCAATAATAAGAATAAATTTTTTAAAAAAGGAGAAAAAGAGAAAGAATAAAAACATCAAACATTATGAAATAACACCATTCTGAGATATCTTTCTCCTTCTCGCTATGTTAAACTATTTGTTTTGGAAACATTTATTTCAATTTAATCAATGTGTTAGCGCATAGTTTAGCATCGTGAGAAGTTTTTGTTTGTCACAGCACTGTTCTGTGCGTGAGAGGATCAGCTCAGGTCCGGGCATACGTCAGGCTGGCATGGGACGGGTGAACACTCCCACTCCAGCCCGCCTGCACCTTCGGTCCGCACTGTGAGACCCCCGGCTCTGCCTCCTGGGCCCCCACATTTCATCTGGTTTTCAAGAACCTTTCTTCCCGCGCTGGTTCTGAGCCCCAAGCTGGATGTCATGTGGGATACCAAAAGTCAAAGTATTCAAAATGTTCAAAGTATTCACCCATTGTTTTTGTCCCTAAGTGTGGTTCACTTCTCACTATCGCAAGAAAGCAAAATGGCCAAGCAGTGGCCGTGACTCGTCCCAAAGGCTGACACTAACAACAGTTCTACAAAATACTGTCTATGGTCCCAAACTTAATCCTGAGGGGATTTGACCCTGGAAGATACAAAAAAAAAAAAAAAAATGAATGTTTTGTTATACAGGTCTTGCTTGGACTTGCCCTTGACCACCCAGCAAGAAAAAAAAAATGCTTAATTACAATGCATGAAACGCAGAGCTAGATTGGTGAGATGAGCTTTAGGAGGCTTAGATTCAATAGCCTCCAACATCACAAGCTTCACTGGTGGCCCACTGCAATTGCAGAACCTTTGACTGTGTATGTATCTGCTTCCTCTTAGTCCAAACAAAACAAAACAAACAAACAAAAAAACACCGTAATCTTAATTTGATCATAAACTGGTAACTATCTGTGGTTCATTTGTATTAAGTATTGAATTAGGCAATCTGAACTCATCAGTATATTGCTTAGAAAAGGAGACAGTCACATGTGTAGGTCTTATCTTTGACAACATCCTTCCCCCTGTGTGTTCATGCACACATTTAATTTTCAAAAGTGTGTTTAGTGCCTGCCTTGCTATCTTATTTAAATATCTAAATGTGTGAATTTGCATTTTATGACAGCCTAAGATACATATGATGAGTTTGTTTCATATTATGAAGCACTTTTAATAGATCCAAAATAAGTCAGCGTTCTGTAAACAGAAAGAAACGTTCATTATCTTCTCCAAGACAAATATTCCAACTCTATTTTCATTCTGCAACTAATTATTAAGTGTCTGCCAAGAATCAGTCATTGTTGTTAGAGTAGGACCACGGACAGCGACAGGAAAGAAAAATTCAGACAGCTGTGCGAACACCTGTGTTTAGAGCACTCACAAGGAGCAGGGCAGGTGGAAAAAATGACATCACTGATCAGTGGAATATACTGGAGGAGGCCAACTCTACTTGGGGATTCAGAAAGGCAAGACGTGTGTGAAAAGGGACAGTTAGTTTCCCGGGGCTCTGTGACTTGAAGGAGCACGCTTGGGGTTGGGTAGCTTGTGAAGTAACTGAACTAAAAAGGAAGGATCAGCCTGGCAGAGTATCTCAGGAAGAGACTTATGGGTAGAGGAAATATGGAGGAAGCATAAAGTCTCAGAGCAAACTAAATGAATAGACAAATAAATAAATAAATAAATAAATAAATAAATAAATAAATAAATAAAACAAGAGCTGGGGAGATGGCTCAGAGGCATAAGCAACTGCCCGGCAAGAGTAAGATCTTGAGCTTAATCCTCGGTACTGAAAAAAAGTAAAACAATAAATTAAAAAAAACAATAAAATAAAACAAAGCCCCAGAATGACAAGTAAGAGTTGTTTTTTTTTTTTTTTTTAATATTTATGGATCGATCCCATTTTTAACTGACATGTAATGACAGCCTCGCCTCTGATGGAAATCAAGGACAGAGCCACAAATCCAACAAATCCTCATTCTTTGCAAGACTTAAATTCCAAGTGGAGACTTGACTTTTTTTTTCGTCAGATTAGTCCGTTCTCTTCCATTTGTTTTCTCTCTAAAACTAATAAAAATCACTTTTTCTGTTTATCAAACAAAAAACACCTTGCTCACCTTAAACAGTTGTAAAGGTGACATATGATTAAGTCCTAAGCATGAGTTATATAGAAAAAAAATGTGACTGGTGTATTGGATACAGGAAAATCTCATTTGACCTTGCCTTCTATTAGAGCTTCACATTATATATGTCTAGGAGTCACACTTGTAAAGCTCCTAGGTTGGAACCGGAATGATATTTGGAGCCAAACTGGTGTCAAGGAGCTGACTGCCCAGAGTCTAATGCGTAGTGTTAGACGCCACCAGCTTACTCAGACATCACACATTTCCAGAGTAACCTGTGGTGCACAAATAAAATAAAGCATGGATTTAGGGAAAAGCTAAGGTGCTGTCTGCTGGGCTACAAATATTTCAGCATTATAAAGAGAACATGGAATAGAAATGGCTGCACAGTTGCAGATTTCAGTTTGTGATCAACGGCAAAAGGATCTGATTTAGAAAGGAAAGAAAACAGAGTGCGGTGTTCATTTTTAACAGTAGAAATCGTCTAGAAGAAATGGCCTGTATTAGGATTGTCAGTGTGACAGATGGTTTGGGCTGTATAAAATAAAGTCAAAAGACACTTTGACAAGGGAGAGGACATATCTGACAGCTCACAAATCAGAATCTTGCGCTGTGCATGCAAGAAAGTATAATTGAGCGTGCACTAAGCGGGTGCATAGCTAATTCTTTGCAGCTCCAAGAAATAGGCGTGGGAGTCAGGATGGTGTTCAGAGGCTTGATAAAGCAAGAGGTGGATGAGACAGACATTCTGGGAATAAAAGCAGGGCAGCAGCCTTGCACACCAGGAAAAAGGCACTTTCTTGTACCTGTTGGGGAAAATATATTGAAACAAATAGTTTTCAGTGCAGAGCTATTGTTTTCAACAATGCAGGATTACTTTTAAACGCTATTATGCTTTATGGACAAGACAAAAAAAACTATCTTAAAGTCACCCCAAATTTTATTACACTTAGGAAGGAAACACATCTCAGTAACTCTGAAAATATACTGCCTCAAGTAGGATTAATAGTTCTTTTTTGGTACAGGAATCAGAATTAGGTTTTAATGACCATTTGCATAAGTTATTATTTTTATACTGAGACACAGTTGTTTATAAACGAATTAGAAAAGCCATAGATTACTTTAGAAAATGAATAATTTAATAAAGGACTCTCAATTTTCTTTTTTTTTTTTTTTTTTTTTTTTTGTCTTTTTGAGACAGGGTCTCACTGTGCAGTTCAGGCTGGCCTTGAGCTCACTTTTGTAGCCCAGGCTGGTCTCGAACTCACAGCGATCCTCCTGCCTCAGCCTCCCGAGTGCTGGGATTACAGGCGTGCGCCACCACGCCCAGTTCTCAATTTTCTTTTGCTGAGTGGCATTATCCATCTCATGCTCCTTGGGGTTTTGCACTGCTATGACAGGCTCTTATCAACTTTCTATTGAAAATGCACCTGTTCTTCCATACAGGTCAGTGTAATTACAGCAGCAAACTCATACATTAAAAAAAAGAAAGATTCAAACATAGTAGCTCTGTGCTTGATGGTGTGATCTGAGGAGCATAAAAGGTGTCTCTACGTAGTGTATCCAGTGTAGGAAATGCAGTTACTCATTAACCAAGTGAGGACATCCCAGTCAGGCACTGAGCATGTGCATTCTGCGCTCTTCATGACTTTGCCATGCTGGTTCTTGAGTCCATGAAACTGTCCCTGTATTACTGTAGCAGTCAGGGCTTCACCAGAGGAGCAGATGTACAAATGTGGAAGAAATTCCAAGGCTGGCTCTGGCCAGCCAGAGTGGGGTGAGGAAACACAGAGGGCACCTGCGTATCGGAGACCGAAGGATTCCCCAGCCCGAGCTCTGCAGCCCACCACAGCGTTCCATCCAAGTCTGTGTCAGGAGGCCAATAGATCTACAATGGAAGGCTGAAGAGTCAGCGCCAGAAAGCTGGAGGATCCAAAGCAGAAGCCAAGAGTGCACTAGAGCCAGGTCACATCCAAGCTGATAGCAAAGACCGAAGCTCTTCCAAGGAAGAATGGGACCCTCTGTCCTTCTTCATTCTCCTTAAGCAATGAGTCACCTAGGGTGCAGAATTGCTGAGCTGATTTAGTCAAGCGCTTAGCTTCTCAAGTTGACACAAGCAATCAACCATGACAATTATATTAGTCAGATTTTTGCCCATGGAGCAGTAGACTGAACACCTGAAAAATGGAAGGAAAAGTCAATTTTGGTTCAAGGTTTTAGTGTGTGCAGTTCATAGTCTGACTTCTAGGCAGAAACTACATTGCAGGAGGGTACCAAGAGGGAAAACCACTCAACCAGCAGCAGCCGGAAAGCAGAGAGACGAGAGAATGGATGAGAATAGGAGGAACTCCTTCCCGTCATGCCCCAGTCCCCCATTTCCAACCAGGCCTTACGTTTAGTTATGAATCCATCAGTGGGCCAATCCACTAATGAGTTCAGCACCCTCGTGATGCAATCCTCTTCCCCAAACCCCCACCTCAGAACATACAAGACTTCTGAGGGGCATTTTAGTTTTAAACTATGCCAGGGTGCTCTTGCATCTAAAAGGCTTATCCCATCTCATTATGCAAAATCTATGAAGTCCATCTCTATGATTTGCAAAAGTCTTATGGGCTCCAGCACAACTGAAAATTCCAAGATTAAAATTTTACTACATGGATAAAATCTGAAGACAACTCTTTATGAAAAAGAAACACATGTAGTCTCTGGACCCCAGCAACGTCTTGTCAACAGAGTCCTCAGGAAGCAACCTTCCCTGTCTGTCCACCTACACCGTGCCTCTTCTCAGCACTAACCAGAATCGTCCATTAAGCTCCACTTACAGCATTCCAGGGTATCTCTAGCTGGCATCTCCAAATTTTTTTTCTGAATAGCCTTGAACCAGTTCCAAAGGCTTCTGAAGCACACAACCAGAATCACAACAATGATCCCGTGACTGTTGCACTAATTTTCTTAATATGTCACTTTTTTGATACTGGGACAAAATACCCAATATTTACATCTTCCAAGAAAGAGAGATTTTCTTTGCTTCCTGTTTTATAGTATTGGTCATCTCCAAAGCAGGACTGCAGTGGGACAAGGGTAGAGTAGAAAGAAAGCTGCCGAACCGACAACAGCCAATAAGCAGAGTGAGGAGGAGCTGGGGTCGAGACCTCATCCTTGCGGGTCACAGTGCAGCACACTCATCTTTGTGGTCACCAACGGAAGGGCCCACTGCGAAGTCCTGAGCCCCAATTCCCTCACTAAAACCCCACCATCGAACACACAAGGGATGTGGATTGCATCCTAGGTCTAAGCCATAACACATAGGTTTTAAAGTAAAAAAAAAATAGTGAAACATCATTATTTTATGATATATTCCACCATAGAAAAAATAACCATTATGGGTTCCTTTAAAAATCAAACATATGTGTGCATCACCTTTGTAAGGGAGAAAGTTGCTACAGATATCTTCTGCTTTTAGCTGCAACTAAAAACAGCCCTGCTAGAGGCTTTAATAATCTTTATTGCATCGTATTTGTGAATATGATCCCACATCATTGCCATCTGTGGCCATTCATAAATCACCGAGCAATAAAAGCCCCCTCATAAATCTCACTCTCTTCACATCATTGACCCTTTTTATTTGCTGACGCAAGAAGTCTTCCATATGTTGATGCAACTTCTGTGATCTATGTATCATTATTCTTTATGTCTACTGTTATCTTCCGTAAATCAATATCCTTTCTCCAAAGACATCCTGAATGAGGAGGCACCCAGCGGCTGACAGAAGACGCAGAAAGGAAGCACGGGAGGCAGAGGCTACCATTTCCTCCATGCTCTGAGGACATGTGTGGGACGTACTGGAAGCTTTGGGCAGGTTTTGTTTTGGGCGCATTGCCCTGTTCTCACCGTGGGTGCTGAGTGCCCATCGCCGTGCGGTGCCAATCACTTTGAACGTGCGCGGCACCCACGACAGGCCTTCCCTGTGCCTTGATATTCCCGTTCCCCACAGCCTCATGGTTGTCCCTCTTCTCTCGGCTCTGCTAACCAGTCCATGGTGAAAGATTTGTATGGCAGTCATGTTAGTGACCGCATTATGGTTGTCTGGGTTGTTTTCAAAGGGCTTCGCTCCAAGGAGTCTACTGTAGGGTGGATGTGCGCAGGCCTAATTTAGCAGTGGCCTGGAGGAGCTGGTCTAGGAACTAGCTTGTGTGCTAGCACTCAAGCACACAGACGACCCTCGGCCAACCATGGGCTACACTGAGGGAAACCCTGCCTCAGGGAAACCCTGCCTGCAGTCCGTGCTGTTTCCTCACCTACCGGCCTTCCAATGCCCGAACAGTGTCTGGTGCTTTCCCTGTTAGCACAGGCAGTGAGGTGACAGTACAGGGCTGTGACAAAAATACCAGGAGCAATTTTCAACTTCTACTCGGCAATGTAGATTTTTAATCACAAGCAAAAGTCCCTGATGCAAACAGATGCCAGTAGAACTTCATAACTTAGAGATTCTCAGTTCTGTGTGTTTGATGTGATAATCCTTTAAACCACCAAAGTCCGTATACTGTTTGCCCTTATAAAATTTATTTTGCCTTAATAAAATATAGTTTTCTTTCTTTCTTTCTTTCTTTCTTTCTTTCTTTCTTTCTTTCTTTCTTTCTTTCTCTCTCTCTCTCTCTCTCTCTTTCTTTCTTTCTCTATTTCTCTCTCTCTCTCTCTCTCTTTCTTCATTCATTTACTTGTAATAGGGTCTCACTACTCAGTTCACACTGGTAGCGATCTTCTTGTCTCAGCCTCTCCAGTACTGGGATTACAAGTGTATGCCACCATGTCTGGATTTGGGCCGGCAGAGTGTGCCTAAGTTTTTGAGGCCAGCATGGCATGTGGTACATGGGACTGACTTTGGATACCTGTGCTTGCCAGGTAGGTGCTTAAACCACTGAGCTTCTCCCTATCCCTTAAATATAGCTCTTTATCTTATAATTTGACTTGTTTTCAGGTAACACGATACATTGATAATGAATGGGGTAAATACAAAAATTTTAGTGTTATAACAGAGTAACAAATTGAGTATTATACATGCTTTTGTATGATATTGGACATATGCTTAAATATGAAACCATCTTATAAAAGTTAGATATTGTGTCTGAATCATAAAGATTTCAAATTACGTGTAGAGAACACCAGTATTTTAAGGAATATACTACTTTTAGTTAAGATAATGTGGGCTCAATGGCTTTAACTTCTGCTAGAGGAATATTGGGGAACAAAAGTCACAAATTCCTGTTTTATTTACTTAAATAACTAAGAAATATGGCACAATGAGCTAAACAAAAATGGAAAACTAAACAAATGAAAGTAAGCACTGGGGATATAGCTCAGGGACATAAGCAAGTGTCTGGCAAGTCCGGACTTTGGTCCTTGATACCAGAG